>PVJX010004619.1:0-76990 GCA_004027295.1 Dolichotis patagonum
AACCAATGGTAATAGAACAAAAAAAAAAGCATGGTAGGACTTCTAAGAAGGATAATATTAAATCAGCAATAGCTGTCATAATGTTTTCTTCAAAACAGCTGTTCATATCATCACGTATGATATAGTCAAACAAAACAGGATAACACCATTCCAACTGATGATTTAAAACTTTGAAAGTCTTCGAAGCTATGAGATGGGGGCTCATGCTTACCATAAAGTCTTATATACTCTTATCAAATCTCATATTAGGGAGACTATATGGTATTTACCCTTGTGAGTTTGGTTTATTTCACTTAAGAGAATGGTCTCAAGACGTGTCCATTTATTTATAAATATCTCAATGTGATCATTCTTTATAGCTGAATAGTACTCCAGTATATAAAAATGCCACAACTTTTTTATCCATTCCTCAGTTGATGGGCACTTAGGTTGTTTCCAAGATGTGGCTATTACGAATTGTGCTGCTATAAACATGGGTGCCCATATATCACTGTGGTACGATGTTTTCAGTTCTTCTGGGAATATGCCTAGAAGTGGAATAGCTGGGTCAAATGGGACTTCCATATCCAGCTTTTTGAGGAATCTCCAGACTGACCTCTGCAGTCATTGCACCAGTCTACACTTCCACCAAAAGTGTAGAAGAGTTCCTTTTCCCCACAGCCTCTCCAACACTTGTTGTTGGTAGTGTTTTCTATCTTGGCCATTCTTTCTGGAGTGAGATGGAATCTCAGTGTGGTTTTAATTTGCATTTCTCTCATGACTAATGATGATGAACATTTTTTCATGTATTTATTTGCCATTCATATTTCTTCATCTGAGAACTCTGTATTCATTTCAGATGCCCATTTTTAGATTGGGTCTTTGAATTTCGAGGGTCTGATTTGTTTTAATTCTTTATAAGTTCTAGACAAAATTCCTTTGCCTGAGGCACTGTCCATGAAGATTTTTTCCCAATTTGTGGGTTTTCTTTTCACTCTTTTCCCATTTGTTTCCCATTTGTTTCTTTTCTCATTGTGTTGTTTCCTTGGACCTGTGACAGCTCAGTGCATCACAGTGGGAGTAGTGGTGGAAATGTCGCGGTCAAACTATGCTATCGGTCTGCGAAGGAAAAAGTGAGAAATACAGTGCTGGGTCCCAAATCTCCTCCTGGACATTCCCCTCATAACCTAAAATACTTCTTTTATTTAGTATATTTGTCAAGTAGGGGAACAGGATGTGACATGTGGTTGTGACTGTTGAATTGAAACAGAAGAGCCCATTCCTCAGAGTCATTTGCTCTGGCCTAAAGTCCTCCTCGACAGTGTGAATAGCATTCTATTTAGGGTACAGCAGTAAAATCGAAGTGTAGATGAATGTGCTAGAAAAGCATTACCACAGATTTTCCAGGGAAACCATTAATGATAAAGGGCACCGGGTGAAGCTTAGGAAAGGTGCCAAAAAGGATGTCACAGCTGCGGATCCCACAGGGAGCTCAATCCTGACCACAGAGGATCCATGCAGGTGAACGAGCTTCAGAGTTTATACTTGACAAAAGGACCTGACCTTTCACGCCACTCACATACCCCGTGCTCACACCCATGGACAAATGTCTGCCTGAGTGGGGCACAAACATTGTCCCTTGCCAAGAGCCAGGAGGCTCCCTCATCCTTTGTGCAATTCCCCAAGAGAAATCATTAGACATTTCCTACAGTGACACAGCACATATCCTAGGTGGTGTCTGCACAGAAGGACAGGGAGTAATGTGCCTCACTGACTATGTCTGTTGTGCTCTGAACTGGGTATGGCAATGCCACTGTAAATATTCTTCATGTTGTTCTAGACATCAAAGACTTCCATGAAAACTTCTTGGAAAAAAGCAAGATCTGACTGCTTTGCTCTGGTTACAAATTATGTAATTCTTAATATTGAGCATCTTTCTCTCAAAACTCTAGAATGTGAAGACTATTGTTAGTCTTGAATGCAAAGAATTCATTAAAAGGACCTCAACTCTTTTCCCTGGAGAAGAATTTCATTGTCAAGTGTGTCATGGATCCTGAAGATGTTACAATTGACGTACCATTGTTAAAGTCATTGTAGTCTGGAATTAAATAGCTAAGCATTATTGCAAAAAGAAGAATGAGGCCAAAAAACAGAAATGCTAACACATATGCACATAGCCAGAAAGTGAAAGACGGAGGAAATAGAATCATAACATCTAAACTAATGTGAACTTGGAATGCAAAAGCATTTTCAACAAACAACAGAAGAAAATAGTTTTGAGTCAGGCATGGTTTCACAGTTCTGTATTTCAGACCCTCAGGAGTATGAAACAAAAAAATCACGATACATTTGTGACTGAACTTTGCCTCCCAGTGAAGTAAAGAGAAATCTCAGGGTCAGAACAGTAAAGTGATGCTTGCCTTCAAAACTCAACCATCTAAAAGTATGTGGACACAATATGATGAGCAAGAGTGCAGGTTGAATTTTAGAGACATTGTTATTTTGGGCATGGAGTCCATAACACATAATTACTCAAAAATGAGAAGCAAAATGTGATAAATGTGCTCAATTTAGCAATGACCTCCAAAGAACATGAGCAGAAGTGGAATCTGGAAAGGGAACGAACACTTAGTAGACACACATGGTCATGTGGGTGCAGGAAAACAAAAATACATGGCCCCTGTCTCTTCGCAGAGGATTAGAAACTTCTCTGTGATGTAAGCACACAACTCAAAGACTGATTTACAGTTTTGGCTGGCTCTGATCAGATGGGACTTGCATCACAGGGTGTTTCAGAGTAGGAGGCAGGTGGATCTCTGTGACAACAGAAATGACAGTAAAGCAAGCTCTCAAGCAGCATGGATGGAACCTTAGGAGAGACAACAAGGAGACACAGAGGGAGCTGTACTTTGTTTATTCCTGAGAACTGGTACCAGAGCTTGGATAGGAAAGGAGTTGGACTGGGATACAGGAAGGGAGAAGGGCTAGGAGCAATCCCCTCCTGCGATCAGGAAGATGAGGTCTTCATTACCCTGCTTCCAACTCTCTTCTAAATTTATCTTCTCAGTTATCAGAGACTCAAAGGCAGCTTGAATTCAGAACAAGAGATTCTAGCACAAAAGATGGAGAAATATCCTGGCCATAATATCCCCTTCATACACGAAATGTGCTCAGTATGTGCAAATATCTGCTCCAAATTTAGATTCATAATCTGATGACAGTTTAGGAACTCACAGCTCTATCCCCAGACAGGGCTGAGGTTTCTCAGGATGGCATGCGTATGGTCTACAAGATGAGACTGCTGGGTCTTCTCCTGTGCCTAGTGATGGGTCCCCATGGTGAGTGTCTTAAATATCCCACATGGGTCCATGCAAAGGTTACAAATGCACGTGAGTGATTGGATGCTATTTATTCTTTCCAGGTGTCCTGTCCCCAAAGTGCAACCGCAGGAGTCAGGGCCTGGCCTGGTGAAGCCCTGGCAGACCCTGTCCCTCACCTGCTCAGTGTCTGGATTCTCCATCACAATCAGTGTTTACTATTGGAGCTGGATCCTTCAGTCCTCGTAAAGAGTCTGGAGTATATGGGGAACACAAACTATGATGGTGACACTGGCTACAACCCTTCTCTTAATAGCCACATCTCCATCTCCAGTGACATAGCCAAGAACGAGTTCTCCCTGCTGCTGAATTCTGTCACCACAGAGGACACAGCCACCTATTACTCTGCAAGATACACTGTGCTTTGCGAAAAATGAGAGCCCAAACAAAAACCTCTCTGCAGGGAAACTTAGACAAGCACGGAGCATGCTGAACACACTGCTCTAGGGAACCAACTTTATAGTCCTGTGGTGACAGTCTGGAGAATTTTATCAGTAGCCAAGACACAGAGATTCTAGAGACCTTCTACATCACTGATCCTACATTGTTATGTTTTCATGGATTCAGGGCTTTATTCATTTCCCCGTCAATTTAATTAATAATTTCACAGCGCATTCTCAGTGAAACCCCTCTTCACAGTGCAAGTGTTTACACTGTCTCAATAGTTTTTAGGTGTATAAATATTTGATAGCTATTTCTCTGTTAACTGATGGTCTTCCCTCTACTCTCACATGCAATTGTGTGGCATCTCATCCTGAAGGGCACTTTCCACTTCTGTTCATGAAGAGACATTTACTCTGAATGGCTGGACATCACTGTGTGTTGATCTGAGTGTTCACCTGTTATTGGAATTGCTCATTTCCCCACCTTTGGTGATACGTTTGGTGCTTTGGTGAGCTGTGGTATATTCCACTGTGGAGGGTCTCTCTCGGCGTCTCATTGGTAGAGAGCATCACACTCTCACACATCCTAAGGTCAGAGGGCACTGCCCAAGCAGTATTTATTAGGACCTAGAGTCAGTAATAGTGAGTCTCAGAAACTGTTTTGGAATGTCTCAAATATCTTGGCTTTTTGTAATGCTAAGGGAATTTGTTTTATTCACATTACCCTCAATAAAAGTTGGTCATCTCTCTAAGATTGCATCAGCATGTGTGAAACACTGTGGTCTATTTTTCCTCATCTTTCAGTTAACCTGGCAAGTTGACCGTGCATCTATGAAAGAACAAGGTGCCCACAGCACAGCCAAGACCAGAGAGGAGGCCAGGGCTTGCCCAAAGAGAAAACTGGACTGCAGCTCTCTCTGTGCTCTCCTGAGTCGCTGAGGACAACGCTGGACCATGACTCAACACTGATTCCTGCCAGCATGAAATCATGGAGAGAGAGCTTTGGGATCACAGGGACTTGGGGACACAGAAAAATGTCAATGAGAACATTCGCTAAGATGCAGATCACAATGGCTGTATCTCTATAGGTGCAGAAGTGTAACCAAGCATTCATTCATACATTCAAAATTTTGAAAAATTTAGTTATTATGGAGGAAACCTCAGCAGCAATTTTACATAACTTTCCATCTGTTTTATTGTCTATCCATTGATCTATGTGTGTTTCTACCCATGATCATCATTCTATCCATCTATGCTCTGTCATACATCTATTTACCAACCAACTCTAGCATTCATCTTTTATTTATTTATCTATTATAAATTAATTATTTATACACATTTTTGTTATCTACTTTTCATTTTGTGCTTTTTAATTATCTGTCCTTCATATATTTTTCTCCCAAAATTTTAACTGGTTTCTCTCACTCTGGCCATCAACATCTTAACTATGTAATCAGCTTTCAACTACTTGTTATTGGTGCATATATTATCTGCTTATCTTGAGTGCTTTATTAATAGAAGTGATATAAAACTGTTCATATAATTGTAAAGATTGATATACTGGAGAAAATTCTCTAAAGAGGCTGAGAACAAGATATAACACAAAAACCACTTACCCATGTTTCACTTCCAATTGTAAATCAACTGACAGCACTGCACTGGGGGAGACTATGTTTTCTTAAAAAATTAAGCGTGACCATAATGGAAAAGCCAGCCATCCCATTCCTGAGATTTTGCTGTTGTTTTTTATTCACTGTGCAATCCACTGTGCAATCCACTGTGCAAGTCCTCCAACACAATTAATGTAATGTGTGTATTGAAATTTGGCAACAGGACGGATGATTTTAAAGTTGAAGCAGGTGTACAAACTAGAGATTGTCCAGAGACTGACTACAATTTTTCCATAAAAGCATTATTTATTCCAGCACATGCTTCAGGAGTCCATACCTGGCCTAGTTAATTTCCGTAAATCCTGAAGGATATGACTCTGTGTTCATAGGTATCCAGTGTGAGGTTAAATCAGTGTGAGCCCAAACACACATCTTCCTGCAGGGCACCAAGGCCAGCAGGCAGCAGTTGGTGTCACAGACAGAGCACAGGATCTACCTCAAGAGAAGATTTAGAAGAAAGTGAAAGGTAGTTTCCTGTTGGGATCTAGAACATGTTCTTCATATAATACTTATCACGCAGGTACTCCAATACCATGTCTGCCCTTACTCCCAATTAGACATGATGTTGGTCTAGAATTTATTCCTCTTTATAGCTGAGTAGTGGCCCATTATGTACAACTAATATATTTTTTTAAACAGTCATATGTTTATGATATACAGGTTGGTTCTAGCATTTGGCTATTATGAATCATGTTGTACACACGTTGATATATATACAGTGCTGCAGCATGATGTTTTTAGATGTTTGGTGAAGATGTGTAGAATGGGAATAGCTGGGTCATATGGAATTTTTGCCTTCAATATTTGAATAATGTCCATACTGATGTAAAATGTCTGAACAAGATTCCATCCCCAGATACAGTGCACAGGGTTCATAGGAAATGAATCTTAACATGGAGCAGCCTGCTGATGTTCACGAACTTCTTGGTGATGGCATGTGGGTGGGAAAAAGGGAGGGAGGGACTGAAAAGCAGCCTCAGGGTGTGTGTGGTTATGCCAGTTTCCGTGTGTGTTAATACTTTTCAGGGACACACTTTACATATGGTCAGCTGAAGCCTTATATCTGGTGAAATTTTTACAGATAAAGAACAGGTGAAAACAGAAGTAGAGTGAGAAAGTTGACAACAGTCAACAATGAGAGAGTCGCTAACAGACACCAATAGTATCACTGATTGGTTTGCTCTTAGCAGGCAGCAGAATGCACACAAATCACACAAGCTCTCACCACAGGGAGAGGGGATGTGAAGCTCAGCAGCTGTGTCACCCTCTGTCCAGGAGCCAGATCACAAAGCTCCCCACAACCTAGGAGAACATAAAGCCATACAATGGGCATAAAGTTATAACACGGGATCCAATACAGAGAATACAACATTTTGTGCTCCTTTCACTATTTTGCCTTACAAATTAAGTGACATTAAAAAATCCATGATCTATGTAAGCGCACAAAACTGTATGGAGCTCTATTTTGACACAGAACAGGACTCAATCACATAACTGCATGTCATAATTATTTTCAGTGCTACCATTGTTACCAAATTTCCTCAGTACACTAATACTTCTTATTGTAAATATTACATGGCATAACACAAGCTCAGTAAGATTAACATCCACAAGACTGAAACATGGAATAGGGGAATTGGAGAAGGCAGTTGCAGGTGAGGGGGCAGAAAGGGGTTTAAAAGAAGGAGTCAAGATATAATGTGTGCATCTAACCACTCCCCAGGAAGACTGTCAAGTACATGAGCTGCACACATAAACTAAGAAAATTGAAAAATAAGTAAACTGAGGTGAAATGTGGGTTCCTGTCAGGATCTGAGGCTACTCCATGTAATATGTATCCTGAATCATTCAAATTCACATGTGTATCTTAACTTCCAAGTCTCAGCCTAGTTGCTGTTCCTGCTTGCATAGTACATATACTCAGCTAAGCAGAACTCACACTATAGTGAGTAAAATAAGCATTACAGTGTCTCTGCTGTGTGCATCTGGCCAAGCTCTAGACTTGATAAGTTCTGGATGTTAGCTGGATACACAGTGATGGGTGGGCATTGTGAGCCCAGCCACAGCCCTCATCTCTGCAGGGATCATAACACACAGACCCTGCTCCTCACAGCTCAGGGGTGTGCAGTCCGTTCAGAGAGAGCCGAGGAGCACTCAGGTGGATCACGTTTCCCAGGAGCCAGCCCTTCCACATCCTGGCACAGGGTCAGCTGCATGGAGACCCTGGGGGAACATTAGCTGCTGAGACTTCGGGTCATCCTCATACTCGTTCTCCTGTGACCCATTTCCCTCTATGGGAGTGTTGTATTAGTGGCCCTGTATGTCATTCATTACATGTTCTCTATGGATTTTAGGCTAATAACATTTTACAGCTATAATTCTGTTAATCCTTTGACAAATTGCTGAAATAATTTAGTAACAACAATGCCCCCAATCAAAAGTTAAGAAGGGCACTGTTTGTGAGTGCATGCTGACAAAAACTGCAACAATCAGTCCAAAGTCATTATAAATCAGTTTTCTCAATGCCAACGGGACACCAGCCACATTCTGATGTCCCCATCCATTCTGGAACAGCCCAATCCCTTACCCTCCCACGGGAGAACAGATCCTTTTCTGCCTTTGTGCATTTTCCAATTCTAGAAAATGTTGGTAAGGTTCCTGTGATAGGTTTTATCTCAATTCAATGCTTAGTAAAACAATTTCAATTTTTTTTGCATTTCATGTCAATATCTGTGATTAGGATACAAGTTGAAGGCCATGCACAAACTATTATGGATGTGGAAATATTAGAGTGCTGGAAAATGTTTGAGAAAGTGAGACATATTCTAGCTCATCTATTAGTAGAGTAACTTTTCAAATTAACATAGTGAATTCCTCATAGGATTTTATCATTTGGTAGTTAACCAAGAGTTTTCAAATTTTGAGTATATACCAAATTTTGCAAGCTGAGAGACTTCAAAAATTTTTCCTGGTAAACAAAACTGACAAACTGGAAAAATCTACCAAATGATGGAAGATGATCAAATAATTTTTATCAACACATGCAATACTCCTCACCCATAAATAAATTAAATTTATATCTTTGTGATTGCATGTACATTCATTGAAACACATATTGTTAGATGTAAATATTCCCATCTATATGATGGTATGTAAAAATAATATCCACATTTTTCATATCACTACATCATGAAAGTACTGCTACAACATGCTGGGATTACTGGGGTATGAATTACGAAGGGAAAAAGTAGAAATAGCATACATTTTCTTACAGTGATGAACATACAGAGTAAGTATTTTTATCATAGAGTCACCTATAATTTAATGCTGAAAAATTTTTTCAACTGTATGCAAAGCGTCATTGTAAAAGACAAACAAAAGCTCTAGCAAATAAACAGCATAGAATCAAATTTGAAGTTCAAAACATACTGCAAAGTTTTGGTGATACACTAATGTGGAAACCTTGCATAGAGGTATAAGCAACAAATCTCCTGTACAAATGGCACAAAAGAGCTCATCTCTAATGACACAATGATTGAACACCAGAGCAAATCAAAGCAAATGTAATAAATTGTAGATTTTATAGACTAGCCAAGCTATACATGCCACAGGTGTAGTAGAGGTGTCACTGAGGTCACATAAAGAGAACCTGTGATAAAGAGAGCAGGCTAGACATAGAGAAACCAGAGGCTGCTGAACAGGAAAATAGAGAAGAGATCCCAAGTGTATATAGAATCTGCCACTCCCACCACAAGAGGAGAGCCGGAACTTGAGAGCTTGAAAGCATCACAAGTGGAAGACGTGACCTCAGGTCTCATTTCTCGAGGTTTCCCCAAGTGTCAGTCACCAATATTTAGGAGCCACCTCCCTCAGTCAGCACCCAATTTGATCCCGTGTGTCCAATAACAGTGTGTGTAGAGGGTGTAGACCGCATTAGGTATGATGAGCCCACACACACCTCCCTGAAGGCATCCATGGGACCAGTAAGGGGCATGCAGGACACACAGAGAATAAGGGATCAAAGGGATAGCAGCTGAGAATCACTCAAGAATTTTGTTGCCATTACATTGTCATCTCTTCCAGGACGCTGGAGCCTGGAGGAGCTCTTGTCTCTAAGCCTACACTATTGTGTTCATCGATGAAGCTGTTTTGTTTTTTAGCATCTAGCTCATGACAAGATGCACTTCGTGTTTTTCGGTGAATTCTTATTCAAAGCCAGGTGACTCCACAGTGTACTCCACAGTGTTTGGCCTAGAAACACCTGATGATCCCTCACCCACTATTAAGTGCACATCTGCCATCTATCATCAGGCAGGTCTCCTCATTATCTAGTGCTGGTTCATGCAAAGACCTTTGATCCTAGTGTTATGAAATATTGTCTATATTGATATGTTTGTCCACACATTGCTGTAGGTCTTTTCCCTTCCACTGAGAACCTGATAGAGGACACAGAACACCGCTACTGAATTGGCTCACCTGCTGACTTAGGGGCATCTTAGCTATCATCCCCAAACTCTCTCTGCTTCCTGCCTCCCTCCCTGAGTCTTTGTCCTCCTCAGCCTGCTCTTCACCAGGGAGACTATGGGGCCCAGTGTATCTGCTCCTGGCTACACTTCCCTGTTGAATCGGCCAAAACTGGGTAGAAATCATGCAGAAATTCCCAACATCACATGCATGGGGTGGGACTTATGTCTTTTTAAGCTTACTCAAAGTGTAAGAAGACTTAAATCAGTCATGTATGTTGAAGTACACTTTTTTCAAGAAAAGTAAGACAAAGTATTTCAAAAGCCATGAAGAGGATCTGCCCGAATTTGTCTCCTCAGAACCATGTGAATCTAGACGTGCTGTTGGGCCTGGTGCAAGTATCAGCGACATGAGAGGGTACCTGGGAGCCAGGGCTCTGTAGAAAAGTGGACAGTGGGTTAAAGGCTTCTCAGGATGGCACTCTGGTAGTCCTTACTAGCATCCTGAGGTCTGGTCTTCCTTGCTGAGCGTGGCTACACTTGTGCTGGTGAGAAAGGACTGGGTGTGATAGATACAGCAGCAGCAGCAGCAGCAGCATTAGCATGTTCCTTTGCCATTATAAAAGCAGCGGGGGCTATGTGTGTTTCCTGGAGTGGATCCTACCTGGTGCCTCTTTGGGGAGAGCTGCAGGACTCAGGGCCTGAGCAGGAAGTATATGTATTAATACATTCTCAGTTTTCCACTTCTTCTAGGAGGCATTATGAACATCTTATCTCAAAGAACATGTTATGACTTGTACATGTGAGACCCATAATTTCTTAGATTTGTTACCAGAAATGAAAAGCACAGAATAACTGAAAAAATTGATGCAGTTCATATGTTTCTCACATGCAGACCTGCAGAATCCAGGGTGTGTTACTTCATTGACTCAGCCCTGCTCAGATGGCCTGGAATAGCCTTCTGTCTACACCTTTTATTCTGCAGGGAGAGGAACCAAGGAAACTTTTCCTGCACTTTAAATGCTTCCAGAAACAAAATGAAGGTCATATATAAGGTGCTAGAGTGGGATGTGACACGTGGTTATGTCTGTTGGAGAGGAGACAGAGGAACCCGTTCTTGCAGGGTCATTTTCTCTGTCCAAATAGCCTCCTCTTTACTACAATTAGCCTATTTTGGATAAAGTTATAAAATGGAGACATAGGTTACTGTGGTGTCACAACACTGTAATTCTGACCCTTAGTGGTTGAGGCAGGAAGATCACCATGCATTTGAAGCTACCCTTTGCCATCTAGTGAGTTAAAGGTCAGTGTCATATCCTGGATGTTAAAGTGACACTGTCTTTCCAAAAATCAACCATAAAGAACGTGGATACAAAATGAATAGCAAGTTTTCAGGTTGAATTTTAGAGACATTGCTATTGTGCACATGGCATCCATAATACATAATTGTTTAAAACAGAAAACTAACATGAGTTAAATATTTATAATGTAGAAATACAATCCACACAACAGAGGAGAAGCTGAATGTAGCCAGGCCATGACCACCTACTTGTTCCACAGTATGGTTTGGGGAGAAGATTCTGACACCGAAGGCCTCCTTCTCTTCCCAGAGGATTAGAAACCTCTTGGTGCGGTAAGCACAGAATTAATGTCCTTATTTCCAGTTTATGTTGGCTATGCTCAGTTGGGACTTGGATCAGAGGATATCTTAGAGCAGAAGGCAGGTGGAGCTCTCCTGACAACAGAAATGACAGTGAAGCAAGTTTTCAAGAAGCATGGATGGAATCATAGGAGAGAGACCGGGAAGACACAGAGGGAGCTGAACTCAATTTGTTGCTGAATTACCAGGACCATAACCTGGGTGGGAAGCGAGTTGGGTACAGTGAGAGAAAATTCCCAGGAAGGTGGGGTCCTCATTGCCCTGCCTCCACCACTACTCTGAATTTAAATTCCCACTTATCACAGACTCCAACCCAGCTAGAATTCATAATGAGTTTCCACTCAGTAACACAAAAGGAGTAAACATAGTTGACATCAATATCCCCTTTATATAGGATGTGTGCACCCTATATGGAAATACAAACTGCAGCATGAGTTTCAAAATCTCCTCATGGGCTGTGCAAGCCTCACATTTTTAGCCCAAGACAGGGTTGAGGGCTTATGGGAAGGTGGCAGTATGGTCTAAAAGATGAGACTGCTGGGTCTTCTTGTTTGCCTTGTGATAGGTTCCCATGGTAAGTCACTAAATATCAGACATAGGTCAGTGGAATTGTTACCAAAGCATGTGAGTGATGGGCTGGTGTTTTGTCCCCAGGTGTCCTGTCCCAGGTGCAGCTGCAGGAGACAGGGACTGGCCTGGTGAAGCCCTTGCAGACCCTGATCCTCACGTGCTCAGTCTCTGGATTCTCCTTCACAACCTACTATTGCTACTGGAGCTGGATCCATAAGTCCCCAGAAAGAATCTGGAGTGGCTGGGAGTTATAAATTACGGTGTTAGCACCAGCTACAACCCGTCCATTGAGCACCGCATCTCCATCTCTAGAGACACAGGCAAAAACAGTTGTCTCCATAGCTGAACTCTGTCACCGAGGAAGACACAGCCATCTATTACTTTGCAAGACTCAAGGTGGTTTCCTGCAAGTGTGAGCCCAGACATAAACCTCCCCGCAGGGAAACTAAGCAGTAGCAGGGGGAGCGCTGTGCACACTGTGCCAGGAAACCAGCTTTACAGTCCTGTAGTGACAGACAGCCTCAAGAGTTGTTTCAGTAGTCAAGCAAGAGAAATTCTAGAGACCCTCTATGTCGCTGATCCTACAGTGTTATGTTTTCATGGAATCAAGCTTTTATTTGTTTCCTCGTCTACTTCATTACTGATTGCACAACGTATTTTCAATGAAGCCATTGTTCACAGCACAAGTGATTACACAGTCTCAGTAGTTTTTAGGTGTAGAAATATTTGATTTGATATTGATATTGTTTACTGCAAGTCTGCCCTCTAACCTCCAATGCATCTGCCAGGCATCTCCTTCTGAAGGGCACTCGCTAATTCTGTTCATGCACAAACTTTTACTCTGCATGGCTAGACATCACCATATGTGTTGATCTGAGTGTTCACCTGTTATTGGAGCTGTTCACTTCCCCATTCTTGGTGATGTAGGTGATACCTTGGAGAGCTGTGTTAGATTTCACTGTGCAGGCACCTCTCTCAGCACCTTATTGGTAGAGAACATGTTGTCACACATCCTGCACTCATAGGGCACTGACTGGGCAGTGTTTATTAGGACCTACCATCAGTAGCCAAAAACTCTTATACACTGTCTTAAATATACTCTCTATTTTTACCCCAAAGTAAATGCGTTGCACTTAAATTTCCCTCCATAAAATTTGGACATCTCTGCAAGCTGCTGTCAGTGTGTCTGGAAACACTGCTGACCTGGGAGTTTGACTGTGGATTCATGAAAGAACAAGGTGCCCAAAACAGAGTCAAGACCAGAAAGGAGGTCAGGCCATAGGAACTGGGACACTTGCTCTCTCTGTGCTCCCCTGAGTTCCTGATGAAAAGGCTGGGCAATGCCTGGACTCTGACTTCTGCCTGGTATGAAATCACTGGAAGGGAGCTTTGGGATCACAGGGATTTGGGGACATATGAAAATGTCACTGAGAACATTCTCTAAGATGTAGATCATGGTGGCTGTATCGCTACAGTTTCAGAAGTATAAACAGTCATTTACTCATATTGTCAAAATTTTGAACAGAATTAAATATTAAAGAGAAATATGCACAATGATGTTACATAATTATCCATCTGTATATCATCTATCCATTGATCTATGTGTGTTTGTATCCATGATCACCATTCTATCCATCTAAACTCTGTCATATTTCTATTTACTCACCAACTCTATGCATTCAACTTTCAGGT
Source organism: Dolichotis patagonum (assembly GCA_004027295.1). Lineage (NCBI taxonomy): Eukaryota > Metazoa > Chordata > Mammalia > Rodentia > Caviidae > Dolichotis > Dolichotis patagonum. Next base: position 13,795 of record PVJX010004619.1, read on the forward strand.
ATGTATCTATTATAAATTTATTATTTATACACTTTCTTGTTATCTATTTGTCATTTGTGCCTTGTAATTATATGTCCTTCATGGGTATATCATACAAAAGTTAAACATTTTGCATCACTCTCACCATACACTCTTAAATATTTCATCATCTTTTATCTATCTGTCATTAATGGATATATCATCCACTTATCTCTATCAACATAGGTGATAATAAACTGTGGACATAATTTGTAAAGATTGATATACTTGACAAAACTGCCTAAAGAGACAGAGAGCGAGATATGACCCACAAGACCTCTTGTCCATGATTTACTTCCTCATGTAAATCTTCTGACAGCACTTCACTGGAGGAGACGACATTTTCTTAAAAGCTGAAGCTTGCACATGACACACAAGCTAGCAGTCACTGACCTGAGTACTTGCTACAGAAAAATAAAATTTTGTGTTCACTAAAGAGTCAGCAATCCTGGCACACAATTAGTTCAATGTCTGTACTGAAAACTAGAAATAAAAAGTTGTAGCAGGTGTAGAAATTAGAAATAGTTCATAGATTGACTGCTGTTTTCCATAAACCACAATATTTCCTCCTGCAAGTGGATGACACTGAAGACATACTGCTAGGTGGGGACACAGCTTACAGATATCCCACCCCACACCCGAGAACTCCCAGCTGTATCAGGTGACATGGCCGGGCTGCTCTCCTGTCTCTCCATGGAAACAGTCCATGTCTAAGAGACTGAATGTCCTTCTATGCCCAGCAGTCCCCTGAGGTGGGAGCTGTCCCAGCACTTGATCCACACATCTTCTGTCTTCTCTCACTCTGGACCCACCTGATGCTGCTAACTCCTTGGCTCTGTAAGAGCCAGCAGCTCCAAGCTCAGCGTATGTCTCGAGGGACCCTCTTTTCTGCTGCCACCTTCACTTCAGCATGGGCTTGCTGGTGTGGAGAGCACTTTAGGTGTGAGTTTCTCACGCTCCTGTGTGTGCAGATAATTTGCCTAAGCACCGACTCCAGATGCTGCCTCAATGCCTTCTTCCATATCCTCCTCATCACCAGGAACCACTCTGAATCCAGGTTCTGCAGTTGTATATGGAGACAAAGGAGGTCTCACTGCCCCCTCAGACTGGTTTCCTTTGCTCAGGAGAGGGGTTGGCGCCAGCCTCCTCTTCTCAGCTTGTCTCTCACTGCTACCTCTGTCTACTGCTCTGTGAGAAAGAGGTGGGACCAGGGGCCTCCTATGCTCCAGTGCTGCTCCAGGGCTCAACTTAGTCCAAGATGCAGCTGAGTAGAAGTCTCTGTCTTTCTGAATCAAGTGCTCAGGATTTCGCTCAGCACTTAGTAACAGGGTCACAGGGCTTATATCTTGAGACCTGAGATTGAGGTCACTGACAGAAGCCTGTTCAGAAGCCACTACATGCTTGGCTGTTTGATTTAGAAGAATGAAAGTTGATTTTCTTGAAGGAGGTTAGGTAAAATTCAATATTCCATTCAAAGTAAGTTTATTTTTCTTCCACTGTGCCCCTTTGAGTCTCTGCAGACATAATTAAAGCTACTGCTCAGCAGCATGTCACAGAGTGGGTCCTGAGAGCTTCACCTTCTGTCACAGGAGAGTGAGACACGTGTCTTCTCTTGTGGAGGAAACATCTTCCCTAAACAGCGCATAATGGATCCGCTCCTCTCTTCTCTGTCTGCCCCATAAGCCTGACCTGTGTCAGTCAGTCATTCTTTCTCTATGAGGTCAGCTGTTTAGTGCACCCCCATAGCAGTGGCTTCCCGAGTTGTCTGTCCTGTATCCTTGCTTTGTTTTCTCTTAACTTTAAGAATTCCTACTGTGTTGCTCTGCTTTCTTTCACTACAACAAATTCCTGAGATAACAAATTTCAAAGAGAAATGTGTTGTTTTGTCTTACAGTTTCACAGCTACAAATCCATTTTCAGAAGTTCTCATGGCTTCTAGGATTTTCCTAAGTACAAGGGATGATAATACAGTGCACATCCTGTGCAAATACACTGTCCAAATTCCCAGAAATCACAAAAGAGAGAAAAGCCTAGATCTGAGAATCCCCTAAAGAGGTGTGCTCCAGGGATCTAGGCATATTCCACCAGCCCCATCTTCTAAATCTCTGCCATCTCCTTATGCTCCATGGACTGGGGTCAAGGCCTGAACACATGGCCTTCATTGGGTGCTTATTCATAAAATCATATGAATTCTGCCCATGGTGACTAAAATGACAGGATTTTTACACATTTCTTTGCTCAAAAAATCCAAGACAATTTTGTCACACATTCATTCTTCGAGAACAGGTTGGTTGAGTCAAGGTCTTAGCTCTTGAAAATAGTTTAGCAATAAACATGATAGTGATTGTTTGCTTTGATATACACATTTAAGTAACTTTGAATGTATCCCAGCAAAGGGATTTGTGGAATATAGTGAAATTCTTTACCTTAGGATTTTGGATATTTCATACCAGTTTTTGTAGCCAATGAGGAAATTTACATATCTTCCAGGAGTGTAATGATTTCCCCCTTCTACACATCTTCAGCAGGGATAATCAGTTTTATTTTTGTATTGTTCACATTTGAAATGAAGCTGTGGTGGATGATAATGTATTTTCATTTCTAATGTTAGAATTGTTATATTGAGCATTTTTCTGTGCAATTTTTCCATTTGTTCTTCCTTTAGACAGATATCTGTTAAGATTATTAGTCAATTATAAATTATTATCCTAATGATTATTTTTAGTATCATTTTACTTTCTACAATTTCTCTTCATTATGTATTGTTTATATAACCATGTTGCTACTCAATGTTGTACCAAAACATGGTGATATCTTGAATTTCTGTTGATCATTTCTTTTGTGTATGACATTTCTTTCTAGTTTGCAGTAATCCCACTTTTCTGATTTTGCTTTTGTTTCCTGTGTGTGTATATTCTTGTCAGGAACACATTCTCCTATGCCTAAGCTATAAGGAAGTTGACATATATTTTCCTTAATTTTTAAGATGTTATTTTAGATGCTTTTGTGTTTAATGTTTAGTGTAAAGTTGCAGATGCTGAGACACAGGTTTCTGATCTCATGGTTTGCCATGAGGACTCTTATTTTCCTAGCACCATTTGCTGAAGTAACAATAATTAGCAAACCTGTGTTCCTGGCACTTTTGTTGAAAATATTATGGCTCACAGAGGATGGTTCATTTCTCAGTATTTTATTCTCTCTTTTTTATTTTTGCCACCAGGGATCACACTCATGGCCTAGTGCTTGCCAGGCAGGCGCTTATGCTGCTGAGCTCAATTCCTAGCTCCAGTATATTATTCTTTTGCATGGTTGCACTTGTCCATTTTTGCCAGCATCATGATGTTTGTGTTACTGCGTTTTTGTATAATCTGTAACTACTTAGATAATCTATTACATTGGTGTATTATGATGCCATCAGCATTTGTTTTACACAATATGTTTTTCTGTCCTGCACATTGCTATTTTTACTGTAGGGATAGAGGGATTTATTTCTATTTCAGGGGAAAATACAACTGGAATTCCACTTGGTGTGCATATTTATTTAGGCAATACTGTTACTTTTTGGTGGGTGTACCAGGGATCTAACTCATGACCTCGTGCTTGCCATGCAGGGGATTATGCCGCTGATCTCAGTCCCCAGTCCAGTAATACTACTACTGTATGTTGAGTGTTCCTCAAAGTAAGTGAGTAAATTCTTTATGCCCAACTTCATTCTTTGGAGATATGATGTAAATTTAAAGTTGCTTGGTTGTGTGAGGTCTTTAGGTAACTTGATCACTCACCAGAAGAGATCATGATACCATGCTTCCCTTCTGTATTCTGTCTCTTCTTGTATATTCTTGTGTAGTTCTTCTCTAGGGATGCAATGATCACACCAGGAATAGCACAGGGTAGATATCAACTCAAAGAAAAGGAATCTCTATAACTTGGTAATTTCCAAGGCCACTCAAGTTATAAATAACACAAAGCTTCTTTTCAAATCCATTTTATTCTAGAATAAAAAAGAGAAGGAGAATAAGAAAAAGAAGAAAGAGGAGGAGGCGGAGTAGGGGGAGAAGAAGCAGCAGCAGTATTACTGCAGGAGCAGGAGAAGGAGAAGGAGAAGGAGAAGGAGAAGGAGAAGGAGAAGGAGAAGGAGGAGACTGCAACAAACTTTCAAAACATGTCCATCAGGGGCAACAAGAGCACACACATTGTGAAGAGTCATCCCCAAACCCTTCATGCAGAGTACAGCACATCTGCATTCAATCATCAGAACAATACCAGCACAGATATTCCTCTTCAGAGATCTCAGAAAAATCAGTAGTATTACTATCTGAACTACTTTGTTACACATATACATATTCATATGTATTTTCTTTTGGCTTATCACACTACACATTATGATGTTTACACATACGTATCTTATTTCACTAATGTGTATATTCTCAAGTTGCGTACATTTATTTATAAAATTTACCAGTTTATTCTTCTTTATTGCTGAGTAGTACTCCAGTGTATAAAAATACATCATTTTTATTCATTCCTCAGTCTATGGGCATTTAGGTTGTTTCCAAGATCTGGCTGTTAAGAACCTTGCTGCTATAAACATGGGTTTGTATATCACTGTGCTATAATATATTTAATTCTACACACCTAGTTTACTAGACTCAACACTGAGGACACAAAGGGAATCTGTGATAAGGAGAGTGGCATAGATGGAGAGAAACCAGAGGTTGCTCAACAAAAAAACAGAGAAATGCCCCAAAGTGGATGTAGAATCTACCACTTCCACCACAAGGGGAGAGGAGGAAATTGAGAGCACACCAAAGTTCACAAATGGAAGACATGACCTCAAGTCTCATTTCTCAATGTTTCTTCAAGTGTGAGTCACAAATATTTTGAATCCAACCCCTTCACTACCACCCATGTGGCTCCTAACAGTGTGGGCCGCAATACAGCAGTGTGGGGTGTGCAGACCACGTGTGCACATGTGTGCCCTGGGAGCTCGTTCTGCACGTATGCACAGTCCAAGAGCTATGGGCACTGTCACCTGCATGTGGCTATCAGAGCAAGACTCAGACCCCCTCAAGGGCAGGTAGTGAGCACCACAGAAGCGAGGAAACTGTAGGGCCTCCGCCAAGGCAACACCACCCCAAGTGTGCGGCTGGAGCTGGCACAGAACAGCCCAGGACACTGTAGGCTTCAGCTCCCATCAGAATGGACTCTTGTCACAGCTGCACCCTCAGTATTAGGGGATGGGCTGCCAGGACCATGTCCAGTTGTGAAATAAAGGCACAGTAAGCAGAAGCATGGACCACGACTCTGAGTCACTAAGGGGAAAGGTGCATCTAGCTGAGTTTGGTTGGTGTTGATTTTGTTTTCTTTTCTGTGCTTTTATTGGGAATGTCCACCCCATGCCTAGCCCACTGCTGTGTTCAGGAAGCACTTAAATTGTTTAATTTCAGAAATACGGAGAAGTGCCATCCAAAAAATGCTACCCATTATTTATTTATAGGGTATTTACATCTGACTTTTAATTTGGTACTAGAGATATTGAAAGCTTGGGGCCAGTAGGAAAGAGAAAAATGACTTCAGTCAGAGATAAAATCAGGATGGATTAGTATATCTTCATCTGAGAACTGTGTGTTGATCTCAGCTCCCCATTTTGGGAGAGGGTCTTTGAATTTGGGGGTTGATGTTTTTCAGGTCTTTATATGTTCTTGGTATATCTCCTTTGTCTGAGGGGTTGCTGGTAAAATTCTTTCCCATTCTGTGGGTTTTCTTTTCACTCTGATGGTGATTTCTTTTGAAGTGCAGAAACTTTTCAATAATATAAGATCCCAGTTTTTGATTTTCTGAAGTATTTCCACTGCATCTTGTGTTTTGTTCATGAATTTTCTGCCTACACCTAAGTCTCCAACATTTCTACCTACCTTATCTTCTATTAGATTTAGTGTTTCTGTTTTAATGTTTAGGTCTTTGCTGCATTTAGACTTTAGTTTTGTGCATGGTGATAGGCATGGATCTAGTTTCAGTCTTCTGCATGTGGAGAGCCAATTTTTCCAACTCCATTTATTAAAGAGGCTATCCTTCCTCCAGTGAACATGTTTAGCCCCTTTGTCAAATATCAGGTGGCTGCGTGTCTTTGTACCTATATTTGTATCTTCTAATCTGTTCCATTGATCCTCAGGTCTGTTTCTTTTCCAGTACCATGTTGATTGTATCACAGTGGCTTTGTAGTGTACAGTTTCAAGCCAGGAATTGAGATGCCTCCTGCCTTGCTTTATTACCCAGAATTACCTTTGCTATTCTAGGATTCTTCTGGTTACAAATGAACTTTAGCAGTGTTTTCTCTAGATCTGTGAGGTATGTCAATGATATTTTGATTGGGATGGTATTAAATCTGTATAATAGTATTGGGTGTATGGCCATTTTCACAATGTTGGTTCTTCCTAGCCAGGAGCATGGAACATTTTTCCATTTTCTAATATCCTCTTCAATCTCCCTTTTTAGTGTAGCATAATTTTCAGTATATAGGTCTTTTACATTTTTAGTTAGGTTGATTCCTAAGTACTTCATTGTTTTAGATGTTATTGTGAAGGGCGATATTAACATAATTTCTCTCTTGGTGAGGTGCTTATTTGTGTACAGGAATGCTATTGATTTTTGATCATTGACTTTGTATCCAGCTACACTGCTGAATTTGTTTAATACCTTTTAATGGAATTTTTTGGGTCTTCTATATAGAGTATCATGTCATCTGCAAATAGTGATAATTTAACTTCTTCCTTTCCTATCTTTATTCCTTTTATTTCTCTCTCTTATCTGATTGCCCTGGATAGTGTTTCCAGAACTATATTGAATAGGAGTGGTGATAGTGGACATTCTTGTCTTGTTCCTGATTTTAAAGTAAAAGCTTTCAGTTTTTGTTCATTTAGTATAACATTGGCTGTTGGTTTGTCATAGATGGCCTTTATAAGGTTGAGGTAAACACCGTGTATTCTGAGATTCTGAAGGGTTTTTATCATGAACAAGTGTTGGACATTATCAAAAGCTTTTTCTGCATCTATTGAGATGACCATGTGGTTTTTGTTTTTGGCTCTGTTGATGTGGTGTATTACATTTATTGATTTGCGTATGTTAACCCATCGCTGCATTCCTGGAATGAACCCCACTTGGTCATGATGTGTAATCTTCTTGATAATTTGCTACATTCTATTTGCTAGTATTTTATTGAGAATCTTTGCATCTATGTTCATTAGTGAAATTGGCCTATAGTTCTCCTTTTTGGTTGGATCTTTGTTTGGTTTTGGAATCAGAGTAATACTTGCCTCCAGGAATGATTTAGGGAGGATTGCTTTCTTTTCAATTTCATTGAAGATTTTCAGCAGTATTGGCATCAAGTCTTCTCTAAATTTCTTATAGAATTTAGCTGTGAATCCATCAGGATATGGGCTTTTCTTTGTTGTTAAGTTTTTTATTATTATGTTTTCAATTTCAATAGCTGATATTGGGTTATTCAAACTTGCTATATCTTCTTGGTTGATCTTTGGTAGTTCATGTGTTTCTAGAAATCTGTCCATTTCCTCTGTGTTTTCTTCTCTATGTGAGTAGAGATTTTCCAAGTAGGTGTTTATGATATTTTGAATTTCCATTGGATCTGTAGTAATTTCTCACTTTTTGGTCCTTATTGCATGAATTTGGGTTTTTTGAAGAGATGTTCACCATCACTGGTCATTCGAGAAATGAAAATTAAAACAACATTGAGATATCATCTCACACCGGAAAGAATAGCTGCCATCAAGAAATCAACTGATAACAAATGTTGGCGAGGTTGTAGGGAAAAAGGAACACTGCCACACTGCTGGTGGGAGTGTAGACTAGTGCAACCACTATGGAAATCAGTATGGAGAATTCTCAGAAGACTAGGACTGGAAGCTCCATTCAACCCAGCTATTCCACTCCTGGGTATTTTTCCAGAGAAACTGAAAAGTTCATATCACAGTGATATATGTGCACCCATGTTCATAGCAGCACAATTTGCAATAACTAAATCTGGGAAACAACCAAGATGCCCATCAACTGCAGAGTGGATGAAAAAAATGTGGTATTTTTATACAATGGAATATTACTCAGTATAAAAAAGGATGATCTTGAGGCCTTCATAGGGAAATGGGAACAACTTGAGACTATCCTCATTAATGAAATAAATAAGAGGCATGTTTATAAGTATCACATTGTTTCTCTAGTATAAAAAGTAATAAGAACTGTAGGAGCAATGAAACCCATAATGTGTAATTGCTACTGTAAAACAGAGAGGAAAAGAAAGTGCTCTAAAGGATATAACTGCATGTGTGTTTAAGTGTGTAAGATAGATGTCCATATTATTGTTTATGTTAGAATGTTGAGCAGAACAATTAACAGGCACATTGTTTGAATGTGTACTTTGTATGTTTTAACTTTGCAACTTGAACACCTATTTCCAATGATGACAGCATGTAACTTATGAAGTGCCGATTTCTTAGGGTTTTTGTTTTTCACTTTGTTTTTGTTTTGTTTTGTTGTGGTTGTTGTTCTATTTTTTTCTTTTCTTTTTTAACATTCCCCTTTGGAATTCTGTATTGTTGCTACCCTCTTTATGTTTTGTTTGGTTTTTTCTTTTCTTTCTCTTTCTCCTTAAATAAAATTTAAAAAAAAAACACGATGTAGGAGAGGATGGAGAGCTGGGATCTGAGAATCTGGGCTCTCAGGGTTTCCACATGGGATCTCATGCGCCCCCTGGCGGATGTTATTAGCATGTGGAGTCTTTTTTGAAATATTCGCCCAGAAGAGACTGAAATTCTTAGAGGAAATCAGGGATCTTGAGACCTGAGCTGATCTCCTGTTTTGTCTCCCTACAATGGAGGAACTCAGTAGGCATCTGTCTGTTCTGCCACCTGAGGTGTAGAAATCAGACAAGGGTTGGAGCACACAGATGTCTTCTGCCAGACACCAACTCTGTCATTGTCTGTTGTTGAACTTTAGAGGCATAAAATGCAAAGTAAACATGTATTTCATGTATGTTACTCATGTGGGGTATTTCTACAGTGCCTGTCATAGACATAAGCACTCTAAAAGTTCTGCAACTGTCATGTTAAAACCGATGCTTCAGCACACACAGTGTTTAGTAATCCAGGAATTGCTTCTGGGTTAATCACCTTATCACATGGTCTAGGATGACCTCAGGCCCAGGTAGATAAGGTTTCATCCTATTTATTATGTAAGCCTCCTATCCCCAAATTCTGTATTTTTATGGCCTTGTAATTTCTTTACTTTTATGTGCTTAATTACTATTAATATAATTAACCCATTTTTTGTTTATGGCTGTACTGTTTGTTATTTAAAAAATCATTTTTCATGTGTCTACGTTTTCCAGATGATGATCAGATGTCTTTGCAATAACCCTAAGATTAGAACACTTAAACGACCAATAATAAAATAATTGAGGAATTAATCTGAGGTGTGAGACCATTAATTTTCTGATTAATTTTGCCTTATTGGGGAAGAAAATTTCTGTGAATCTATAGGCGAATAGCCTAGCACTGAGCTGTATTGCCAGGTTTATTTTTATATATTTGAAGTGAATCAGCATAACTATCTGTGAATGCTGACTCATACAATCATATGAGTATATTTCAATTAAACATTCTGTGTTAAACATGAGCAGCAGTATAGGACATGTGCTTATAGTGTAAATGCTGAAATAGGAAAGTTAATGTAAAGCACCCTGAGGATGGTCATGAGCTGCATGGAGATGGGATGCAGGAAACCTCAGAGAAACCTCAGGACACACTGAGGATGAGACATGAGTTCACTAACGTGATTGTGTTTGTGGCTGTACAACTGTTCCTGTATTTCAATACTTCTCAGGTTCACACTTTTTCTATGGGAAGTTTAGGTGTTACTTCTGATGCAGCTATCACAGACACACAAAGTCTCAACACAGAGAAAGCGTGAGACAATTCATGAGAGGTGGAAATAAGAGACTCTGTAGCAGGTGTCCACATGGACAAAGGTTGTGTTTCCTCTCAGCAGCCAGCAGAATACAGCAAAGTCACACATGATGTCCCTGTAGGAAGAGTGGAAGAGGTTCACCACAGGTTATGTGCTCTTCCCAGGACCTTTAACAGGAAGCAGTTTTATCACAGATTACCAGAGCATAAGCCCAGACAGTGGGGAGGACATTACAGCACAGCAGCAATCCTGGAGGAATGCATAATGTTCCTGATACTTTGATAATTTTATGTGATTTTATGTATTTCTAAAGCAAAAATACAAATATGCATGCTATGGGTACATGAAAAAAAATAGACATAGAAATGAAGATCAATAATTCACCTCAAAGTGAGTCTTTACATTGTAAGAATGATATTATTGATACCAAACACTCTCAGTACATTAGCATCAGATGAGAGCTATGCCTTTTCTGAGATTTTCCATGCCCAGAGCTGTCTATATAGCAGCAGGTCATGCAAATAGGGCCTCCCCGTGCTCATGTAAAACAGCCCAGCCCTCACCCTGTAGCTCTGCTCAGGAGTGCAGCCCTGGTGACCAGCTGTTCCTACTTGGTAATCAGAACTGAGTACAGACAGCTCACCATGGTATTTGGGCTGAGTTGGGTTTTCCTGTTAGCACTTCTGAAATGTAAATTATTGAGAACAAAGGATATGGAATGGGAAAGTGGATGTGACTGGGATAAAGATTAGACATGTGTGCCAGTTTCCTAAGCAGTATATCTCTGTGTTTGCAGGTGTCCAGGCTGAAGTGCAGCTGGTGGAGTCCGGGGGAGGTTTGGTGCAGCCTGGGGGGTCCCTGAGACTCTCCTCCGTGGCCTCAGGATTCACCATCAGTAGCTATGCCATGAGCTGGATCCGTCAGGCTCCGGGGAAGGGGCTGGAGTGGATCTCAGATATAAGTAGCAGTGGTAGCACATACTACGCAAACTCCGTGAAGGGCCGCTTCACCATCTCCAGGGACAACAGCAAGAACACGCTGTATCTGCAGATGAGCAGCCTGAGACCCGGGGACATGGCCGTTTATTACTGCGCAAAAGGCACAGTGAGGCACCATTCCTGTCAGCCCAGACAAAAATCTCCTTTTAGGCGCGCTCAGGCCCAGCAGAGGTCGCTGTGCTCTGTGGAGAACCAGGAAGGCCTAAAGAGCAGGTGCAGAGTAGGAAGCAGAGGAGGGAGTGCTTCCTGGGGCCTCTGGGTTATCTTTCTGTGCTAACGTCTTAGGTCTTGATCCGACCCATAGTGAAGTACCCAATGTCAAGGAAAAATTCTCTGTTAAATGTTATTGACAAGTACATAAGAAGCACTGAATTTTTCATTTTCTGTGTGTGAATTTTACTTATGAGTAAACAAAACTTGCACTCATCTGAAAGTAACTTGTGCATTTTGTGAAATTAATTTTCTATCCAATGTCATATCCTCTTCATTTAACAATATATTTGTGGCTTTGTTTTTGGTGATGAGAAACTTTCTCACGCGATGATAAATGCTTCAGATTAAGAAATTAAATCCTCCTCATCCATCTGCATGAGGTCTGAGAACACACAGCTCACTCCCCTCCTTGGCCACCTCAGGAGACCTGGTCCTCAGGCTCAGCCCCAGCACCATGAGGAGCCCAGAGCTCAAGGGATCAGGGAGAGGGGCAGCCTGACTGGCCTAAGTGCTGTGTTTGTGGACCTTGATGTGCCTTTCTTTTGTGCCTCACAAATTAAAAAAATTCATATAATACATAGCAAAAGCATTCTCTAGCTTAATCTCCACTTCTTTCTCTCCCATCTTTCTTTTTCTGTAGTTTTCAATTTTTATTTTCAAGGAGGAAAGTAGAACAATAAAGTGAAACAAAACCAAATAGCCATAGGACAGTTGGAAACTCACCATGGTTACTACTTTGCACAATTTTGTCCTCTCATTAGTTGCTCAGGCTCCTGGCCCCAGGCTTGCAAAGTCAATCAAATAATTTAAATGTAAGGTTACTTCCTTAATTCAGTGAGCAACATCTCAGCCTGTGGTTCATCCCATTGCTTATGTGTGTGTTACTGGGAGACAGGAGAGGGGAGGCTTAACGGCTTCCTTTCTGCTTTTTCCCAGCAGACAGGGCTTTGGCCAGAGTGCGCAGTGTGGGGACTGCACTGCCTCCTGCTGTTTCCCTCATCAGGCTGGTCCAGGGCCCCGACTCTCTTTTTGCTGCTGGGTTACTAATTTTCTCTCTCTCTGTGCATTTCCAACCACAGTTCTGAACCTTCCCGTGTCTGTGGGCCCCACCTTAGTCCTCCTGCTCTTCTTTGTGGTGCTGTAGTGCAGAGTCTGGACAGCAGACGTGGAGCAGTCTTCCTCTGCTGCTCATGGTTCCTCCATTCTCCTGAAATTGCCGTCTCTTTCTTACTCATCTCTCAGTTTCCAGTCATTCAGGAAAACAGTGAATTGATGAGGTGAAATCATCCATTCTCATAGTGTTCTTGTTTTCTTTTAAACAGCTTCCCAAGTTCTGCCCTGATATATTTGTTTTACTTCACATAATTCTGTATTTATCATTCACACTGTATTTGTAAATTTTTCTAAACCAATGAAGTGTACCATGATAGTGAATAATGTGTTTTGTACTGTTAGGATTTCCTGTGAGCAGGTACATAATGAACAGCAGGAAATAACTTGCAGGCACATCCATGGCTCTTGAAGGCAGAGTGGAGATGACATTCTCACATGTAGTCCACAAACCTCTGATGTGATCAATGACGTCACCCTCACATTCATTTCCAGAGGCTAATGCACCTCCGCATCCTCACCCTGCATTGCTTGTCACCTGGTTCAGCATCTTCACTGACGTGTCCTGTGTTTAAGGACTGAAAATTCATGTTCTTGATGTGATGTCTCATGTGCATCGGATGTTTCCCACCCAGGGTGCAGACATCTTTCAGAATATGCCCATTCCTGAGATGGAGTGGGATTCTCTCCAGTGCACCTTCTGAAACACAGCTTCCTGCAGATCTTTGAAAACCTGAAGTATCTAATCAGTTTTCTTCTGTTTCATTCTTCTCTGTGATTCAGATTTCAGTCATGATTGTGCAGATATCATTTGAAAATTAAGACCTCAGAATCCCAGCTCAAGTCAGTGTTCAAATGTAGAATTAATGTTGTAACTTGTGTTTCAAAGTAAAGTAGTGAGTGGAACCAAGAGGAAAGTGGGGCTTCTGGGTGTTCATCTCACCAGGTACCTCAGCTGAGATTTACTCAGAAATACTGCTGTTCCTTTGTGTTGCTGTGTCTCCACATTTCTGTCCTGAGAGGCACAAGGCGACTCATTTCTTCTCAGATGTATTTCACAAAGTCCACCTCCCACCTTTAGTTTATATTCTTGTCTCATCATGGAGAGAAAAATCCATCAGAGATATGTTCTCACATCCTAAGCATGAAATTCACCACCATCTTAGTGCCTGGTTTCCAACTGACACCTCCCAGGTATTTTACTCTTTGTGCTCATGTATCAGTGTCTGTTCACTGTTGAATCTTCCTACCAGACCTGCAACAAGATGTAGAGTACAAGCAACGCTTGTCAATAGCAAAACCCACAAAGGAAACATGCACTTTCCTAAACTTCATGACCAAATCCTCAGTGATCTTCCAAGGATTTAGCAGAGTCTGAGAACCCCTGCAAACCACAAGAGCTTGTGCATAACTGAGCCTTTATTCTTCTCTCTATGGAGTAAATGTCAGTCTTACTACAAATACATCAAAGTTGCGTAATTCAGAACAGAGATCAGAATGGTGAATACAATAGTAACTCTAACAGTGACCTCGGAGCAGTGAGGTAGAGGCGTCTGGTATCAAAAATGAGAACCAGTGCCCACCCAGAGAGTAACAGACTTGCCTACATCTGGATATAAAGGTCAGTGCTCTCTTGCTTGGACTCAGAACAGCTTTGCCCTGTTGTGCAGATCCTACTCCTATGGTTCACGTACAGCCTGTTAGTCTATTTCTACTCACTACTTTGGACTTGACTATTACCTGCATTCAGGTCACCTGATTATGAGTAGATTTGGGGAGGGCGAGAAAAAGAGTAGAAAAGCATGTTTTGTTATCTAACTGTGATGAATGCAATGATTATATCCTGTTAATAAGGAAAAAATCTAACAAAATATAAACATAGTGCAATATGCTATATTGAAGCCTGTGTCAAGGAAATGACTTGAATAAATAAGAATTTCAGAGGACATGGATAAAGATCAGTCAATGTATTGAAAGCACAGTGCACTGAAAAGCAGGGACCCATCCCAGTCACAGGCATACCATAAAACAACATCAGACCATGTGTCTTGTGGATCACAGGTGAGGGTTCCATGTAGCTTTTCTGTTTCCAAAGTAGACAAACAGCATCAATGGCAGGGGTGATGGTGCTCAACACTTGTGTCTTCCTGCTCAAGATGCCATATTGAGAGTGACACCTGAACCCAGCATTTGTGCCTCTTCTTGCTCCAAGTCACAATGCACAGTCCCTATGCTCAGGGTCTCCCAGTGAGGAGGGATGGTGCTGGGCTCTGTCTCCCTCATGACTCATTGAGGAATCCTGAGCCCCAGTGTCCTGACTCAGAGATGAATTGATAAGGATGTCAGCTCACAGAGCGATTCCTTATGGAGATCTAATTCATAATATTAATTCATCTGTTTGTGGTAAACTTAGAAAATTTGTAGTGTGTTTTCTATTGAACTGAGGGGCAAGCAATCATGAGAGTCCTTGGTGCATTGTACTGGAAAACATTGCACTGAATCTGCAATTCACCAATTGTTCCCAAGAACTGAGCACTTCTGGGTGAAAAGAGACTGGAAACTCTGAGATAAGTTTTAATTTTGGAGACAGTCTCATCATGAGCATAGTGTTTACAGTGCATAATTATTCACATAGAGACAACTGTAATTAGATAAGCACTTGGAATTTAGGAATCATCTCCAGGAAACAAGAGGAGATGTGGAACCTAGAAAGGAACAGACACTCAGCACCTCCAAACCTCTGGTGGAGAGGGACACTCAGCACAGAGAGGGTCCTTCTCTCCCCATGAGGCTTCTCTCTGAGGGAGGCACAGGACACACATCCTCATCTCCTCTCTCTGTAGGCTCAGGTCTGCGGGACCTGGATCACATGACATCTCAGAGCAGGAGGCAGAAGGACCTCTCCTGACGACGCTAATGATGGTGAAGCGAGCTCTCCAGGAGCACCGATTGTACCAGTGTGGAGCGATTGCGGAGAGGAAGAGGGGCCTGTGCTTGTCTTCTTTATGTAGAAACATCACTAGAGCCCATGTATGAGGGCTGATTCAGTGCAGGAACATGAAGGCAGCAGGAATGGAGGAAGATAATGTGAGGTCAGGAGGTCATGGCTCTGCTTCATCCACTCCAGTGAAGGCAGCTTGTGGCCTATCACAGACCTGGACACTGCAATGGCAGGAGGGGAGATTACTCTCTTGATCACAAGACCAGAGTCACCCTGGCTTGTACCTCACCATCATACAGTAAAGGGTCCTCCCTCAGACAAATTTATCTCCCAAATCTAGACTCTAATTCTCCCCTTCCCTGATGGAGCTGACAGCTCTCTCCTCAGACACTTTTAAGATCTCCCAGAAGTCAAAGCCATGGCATAGAATACACAATTGCTGGGTCTTCTCCTGTGCCTGGTGAGAGGTTCCTGTGATGAGTGTCCTCAATTTCACAGACGGGTCCATGGGTGATTAAGAAAGCAGCGGGCTGATAGGAACTTAGCCTTTGTAACCAGGTGTCCTATCCCAGGTGCAACGGCAGGAGATGGACTGGTGTTTTTTGTTTCCTTTTTTCCTCACACTGGTATCATATTGGGATGCACAGTAAATTTTTTTCAATAAAACAATTTATTATCACTTAATGAACTGTACATTCTCCTTAGGTTTTTTAGGTAAGTATATTTTGCTGTCCAGTTATTTTCTTAAAAAAACTTTAATGCTTGAAAAAATAAAACAAATTTTAGTACCATAGGAAATTTCAAGCAAGAAAAAGACATATAATTACTATGTACAATTTCAGAAAGAAAAGCTTGTACTTCCAAGGGAAGTATTGTTGAAAATCCTGACTATCCTTAAGTTATAAGAAATTTCCTAGATGGCCAGTGTTTTCCTTGTCTTGCCAATAAATCAGACAATCAAAAGATATAAATCAAACGTTCAGTGAGCTGAGAAGCATGAAAATGTTGCCAGAAACTCAGTCATCTGGACCTTAGGAGTCTGTATGAGTATTACCAGCACTCATGAGGCTGAGGCAGGACGATTGTTGCAAGTTGGAGATCAGCGTGCCCTACAATGTGAGTTTGAGGTCAGTCAGAACTGCACAGTGAGCCCTTGCCTCAAAAAGACAAAAACCAAAAATGTAAGAGAAATAAACTGCAATAGCTCCCTAAAATAAACTTGAAACCAATTTAATGAAAAATTTGACAAATTCATGTAATCATAAGCATAAAACATTAGTGAAATGAATGAAAAATTACACAAAATTAGAAAGATATTTTCTGTTAAGAAATGGAAAACATAATATTGTTGTATGTGCACAACTATTATATCAGCCAGGTTTTTCTTGCTGAAAGAAATACAGTGATAAATCAACTTCAAAGGAGAGCAGGTTTGTTAGCTTAGGATGCTGTGGCTTTGTTCTATTTCCCATTGTTTTGTTTCCTTGAACCTGTGACACCTTAGTGCATCACAGTGGAAGTAGTGGTGGAAATGTCACAATCAAACTATGCTGTCTGTTTGTGAAGAAAAAGTGAGAAATACAGTACTATGTCCCATATGTCCTCCTGGACATTCCTCTCATAATCTAAAATCCTTATGTTATTTAGTACGTATGTCAGGAAGGGGAGCAGGATATGACCTGGGGTTTTGACTGTTGAAGTGAAACAGAAGAGCCCATTCCTCAGAGTCATTTGCTCTGGCCTAACATCCTCCTCGACAGTGTGAATAGCGTTGTATCTAGGACAGAGCAGTAAAATCGATGTGTAGATTAATGTGCTGGAAACGCATTACCACAGATTTTCCAGGGAAACCATTAATAAGAAAGGGCACCAGGTGAAGCTTAGGAAAGGGGCCAAAATGGATGTCACAGCTGCAGATCCCACAGGGAGCTCCATCCTGACCACAGAGGATCTGTGTAGGTGATTGAGCTGAGGATTTTACACTTGAGAAAAGAACTTGACCTTTCACCCCACTCTCATACCCCATGCACACACCCATGGACAAATGTCTGCCTGATAGGGGTACAAACATTGCTCTTTGCCAAGAGTTTGGAGGCTCTCTCCCCCTTTGTGCAATTCCCCAAGAGAAATCCTTAGACATTTCCTACAGTGACACAGCACATATCCTAGGTGGTGTATGCAGAAAAGGAGAGGAATCTATGTGCCTCACTGATTACGTCTGTTGTGCTCTGAATGATATGGCACTGGCACCGCAAATATTCTTTTTGTTGCTCTAGAAGGGAACATCACAAACTTCCATGAAAACTTCTTGGAATAAAGCAAGATCTGACCACTTTTCAATGGCTACAAATTATAGGAATCTTAATATTGAGCATCCTTCCCTCAAAGCTCTAGAATGTGATGACTATTGTTAGTCCTGAATGCAAGGAATTCATTAAAAGGACCTCAACTCTTTCTGCTTGGAGAAGAATGTCATTATCAAGTGCATCGCGGTTCCTCAAAATGTTACAATTGATGTAGCATTGTTGAAATCATTGTAGTCTGGAGGTAAATTTGTAAGCATAATTGCAAAAAGAAGAATGAGGCCACCAAACAGGAATGCTAACACAAATGTACATGGGCATAAAATGGAAGTCTGAGGAAAAAGATTCACAGCATTTAAACTAAGGTGAACTTGCAATGGAAAACCATGTTCAACAAACAACAGAAGGAAATACATGTTTTGAGTCAGGCATGGTTTCACAGTTCTGTATTTCAGTCCCTCAGGAGGATGAAACAAGAAAATCACCACACATTTGTGGCTGACCTTTGCCACCCAGTGAAGTAAAGAGAAATCTCATGGCCTGAACTGTAAAGTGACGCTTGCCTTCAAAAATTTACTCTCAAAAGAATGTGGACACAGTATGATGAACAAAAGTGCAGGTTGAATTTGAGAGACATTGTTATTATGGGCATGGTGTTCATAATTCAAAATTATTCAAAAATGAGAAGTAAACTGTGATAAATGTCTTCAACTTAGAAATGACCTCCAAAGAACAAGAGCAGAAGCTGAAACTGTAAACAGAATGAAAACCCAGTGGACACACATGGTCATGTGGTTGCAGGAAAACAAAAATACATGGACTCCGTTTCTTCCCAGAGGATTAGAAACTTCTCTGTTGTGTAAGCACACAACTCACAGCCTGATTTCCAGTTTCTCGTGGTTTTGCTTGGGTGGGACTTGGAACACAGGATGTCTTAGTGTAGGAGGCAGGTTTACCTCCCCTGACAACAGAAATGAGAGAGAAGCAAGCTCTCAAGCTGCATGGATGGAATCATAGGAGAGAGAACAAGCACACACAGAGGTAGCTGTGCTTTGTTTATTCTTGAGAACTGGTACCAGAGCTTGGATATGAAGGGAGTTGGCTGGAGGTATAGGAAGGGAGAAGGACTAGGAGGAATCACTTCCTGGGATCAGTAAGATGGGGTCATCAGTGCTCTAATTCCACCACCCCTGTAAATTTATCTTTTCACCTATCACAGACTCAAAGGCAGCTGGAATTCAGATCAAGAGATTCCTCTCACTAACACAAAAGAAGCAGAAGTAGCCTGGCCATAATGTCCACTTCATATGCAAGATGTGCTCAATATGCACAAATATCTGCTCCAACTTTAGATTCATAATCTGATGACAGTTTGTGGAACTCACAGCTCTATCCCCAGAAGGGGTTGGTCTCTCAGGAAGGGAGATATATGGTCCACAAGATGAGACTGCTGGGTCTTCTCCTGTGCCTAGTGATGGGTCCTCATTGTGACCAATATCCTCAATATCAGACATGGCTCCATGCAAAGATTACCAATGCACATGAGTGATCAGATAGTATTTATTTTTTCCAGGTGTCCTATACCAGGTGCAACTGCAGGAGTCAGGGCCTGCCCTGGTGAAGCCCTCACAGACCCTGTCCCTCACCTGCTCCATCTCTGGATTCTCTATTACAATCAGTGGCTAACATTGGAGGTGGATCCCTCAGTCCGCTTAAAGAGGCTGGAGTATATGGGGTACATAAACTATGATCGTGGCAATGGCTACAACCCTTCTGTTAATGGCCACATCTCCATCTCCAGTGACATAGCCAAAAGCCCATTCTCCCTGTAGCTGAATTCAGTTACCACAGAGAACACATCCACCAATTACTCTGCAAGATACACAGTACTTTGAGACAAATTTTAGCCCAAAAAAAAACCTTCCCTGCAGGGAGACTTAGGACAAACACGGAGCATGCTGAACGCACTGCTCTAGTGAAGCAACTTCATAGCCCTGTGGTGACAGCCTGCAGAATTTTTTCAGTAGTCAAGAGACAGAGATTCTAGAGACCTTCTATGTCACTGATCCTACATTGTTATGTTTTCATGGAATCAGGCCTTTATTCATTTCCCCATCAATTTCATTAATGATTTCACAGCTCATTTTCAGTGAAACCCTTCTTCACAGAACAAGTGATTACACTGTCTCAATAGTTTTTGGTGTATAAATATTTGATAGTTATTTATTTGTTTACTTGATGTCTGCCCTCCACTCTCACATGCAATTTTGTGGCATCTCATCTTCAAGGGCCCTTTCCACTTCTATTCATGCAGAGACTTTTACTCTGAATAGCTGGACATCACTGTGTGTTGATCAGAGTGTTCACCTATTATTGGAGCTGTTCATTGCCCCACCGTTGGCGATGTGTGTGATGCCTTTGAAAGCTGTGGTATATTCCACTGTGAAGGGGCCACTCTTGACATCTCATTAGTAGACAGCATCACATCCTTCAGTGAAAGGGCTCTACCCAAGCAGTATTTATTAGGACCTAGAGTGGGTAGTAGTTAGTCTCAGAAACTCTTATGGAATGTCTCAAATATCGTGGCTTTTTGTAATTCTAAGTGAATTTATTTTATTCACATTACCCTCAATAAAATTTGAACATCTCTACAAGCTTGCATCAGCATGTGTGAAACACTGTCATGCACTTCTTTCTCATCTGTCAGTTGATCTGGTAACTTGACCATGCATCCATGAAAGAGCAAGGTACCCACAGCACAGTCAAGACCATAGAGGAAGCCAGAGCTTGCCCACAGAGTAACCTGGCCTCTAGCTCTCTCTCTCTCTTTGCTCTGCTGAGTCCCTGAGGACAACACAGGACCAGGACTCAACACTGACTCCTGCCTGCTATGAAATCATGGAGAGAGAGCTTTGGGATTTGGGGACATAGAAAAATGTCACTGAGAAGATGGCTAAGATGCATATCACTGTAGCTGTATCTCTACAGGTTCAGAAGTGTAACCAAGCATTCATTCATACATTCAAAATTTTGAAAAATTTAATTAATATGGAGTAAATCTCAGCAGGGCTTTTACATAATGCTCCATCTCTTTTATCAAAGGTCCATGGATCTATGTGTGTTTCTACCCATGATCATCATTCTATCCATCTATTCTCTGTCAAACATCTATTTACCAACCATCTCCAGCATTCATACTTAATTTATGTATCTATTATAAATTTATTATTTATACACATTTATGTTATCTACTTTTCATTTTGTGCTTTTTAATTATCCCTCCTTCATATATGTATCACCCAAATTTTAACTGGTTTATATCACTTTGGCCATCAACATCTTAACTATTTCATCAGTTTTCATCTACTTGTTATTGGTACATATATTATCTGCTTATCTTAAGTGCTTTATTAATATAAGTGGTACAAAAATGTTCATATAATTGTAAGGATTGATATGCTTGAGAAAATTGTCTAAAGAGGCCGAGAACTAGATATAACACAAAAACCACTTACCCATGATTCGCTTCCCCTTGTAAATCAACTGACAGCACTGCACTGGGGGAGACTATGTTTTCTTAAAAAATTAAGCTTGAACATAATGGAAAAGCTAGCCATCCCAGTCCTGAATATTTTCTATAGCAGGAAAAATTTTATGTTCACTCTGCAACCAACACTCCTGCAACACAATTAATTCAATGTGTGTATTGAAATTTGGCAACAGGTCTGAAGACTTGTAAAGTTCAAGCAGGTGTACAAGCTAGAGATTCTTCAGATACTGACTACAATTTTTCCATAAAAGTATTATTTGTTCCAGCACATGCTTCAGGAGTCCAGACCTGGCCTAGTGAAATTCTGTAAATCTTGAAGAGTATGTCTCTGTGTTCACTGGTATCCAGTGTGAGGGGACATCAGTGTGAGCCCAGACCGAAAGCTTCCTGCAGGGCCCCAAGGCCAGCAGGCAGCAGTCAGGGTCACAGACAGAGCACAGTGTCCACCTCAAGAGAAGAGTTAGAAGAAAGTGAAAGGCAGTTTCCTGTTGGGATCTAGAACATGTTATTTATATAATACTTATCACCCACGTACTCAAATACCATGTCTGCCCTTACTCCCAGTTAGACATGATGTTTGTCTAGAATGTATCCCTCTTTATAGCTGGGTAATGGTCCATTATGTACAACTACTATATTTTCTTTAAACAGTCATATGTTTATGATATACAGGTTGTTTCTAGGATTTAGCTATTATGAATCATGTTGTACACACGTTGATATGTATGCAGTGCTGCAGCATGATGTTTTTAGATGTTTGGTGAAGATGGGTAGAATGGGAATAGCTGGGTCATATGGAGTTTTTGCTTTCAGTCTTTGAATAATACTCATACTGATTTAAAATGTGTGAATGAGTTTCCATCCCCTGGCATAGTGCACAGGATTCATAGGAAAGGAAAGTTAATGTGAAGCAATCAGAGGATGGTCATGAACTTCTTGGTGATGGCATGTGGGAGGGAACCAGGGAGAGAGGGACTGAAAAGCAGCCTCAGGACACACTGAGGATGACACATGTACTTGTTGCTTTGGGTGTGTGTGGTTATGCAAGTTTCCCTGTGTGTTAATACTTCTCAGGGACACACTTTACATATGCGGAGCTGATGCCTTATATCTTGTGAAATTTTACGGATAAAGAACAGGGGAAAACAGAAGTACAGTGAGAGAGATAAGAACACTCCACAATGAGAGAGTCACTAAGAGCCACCAACACTATCACTGTCTGGTTTGCTCTCAGCAGGCAGCAGAATGCACACAAATCACACGAGTTCTCACCACAGGGCGAGGGGACGTGAACCTCAGCAGCTGTGTCACTCTCTGTCCAGGAGCCAGATCACGAATCTCTCCAGAGCCTAGGAGAGCATAGAGACAGACAATTAGCACAAACTTATGACATGTGATCCAATATGGAGAATACAGCATTTTATGGTGCTTTCACTGTTTTGCCTTACAAATTAAGTGACATTAAAAATCCATGATCTATGTAAGTGAACAAAACTGAATGGAGCTCTATTTTGACACAGAGCAGGACTCTATCACATAACTGCATGTCAGAATTATTTTCAGTGCTACCATTGTTACCAAATTTCCTCAGTACACTAATACTTCTTGTTGTAAATATTACATGGTGTAACACAAGCTCAGTAAGATTAACATCCACAGGACTGAAACATGGAATAGGGAATTGGAGAAGGGGGTTGCAGGTGAGGTGGCAGAATGGGGTTTACAAGAAGGAGCTGAGCTGTAGTGTGCGCACCTAAACACTGGCCAGGATGACTGCCGAGTGCATGAGCTGCACACATAAACTAATAAAATTGAAAAATAAATAAATTGAGGTGAAATGTGGGTTCCTGTCAGGAGCTGAGGCTACTCCATGTAATATTTATCTTGAATCCTTCAAATTCACATGTCCATCTTCACTTTCATGTATCAGCCTACTTGCTGTTCCTGCTTGGATAGGACATATTCTGAGCTAAGCAGAACTCACACTATAGTGGGTCAAATAAGCATTACAGTGGCTCTGCTGTGTGCATCTGGCTAACATCTTGGTGAAGCTCTAGGAACCTGTTAAAGTTCTGGATGTTAGCTGGATACACAGTGAGGGGTGGGCAGTGTGAGCCCAGCCACAACCCTCACCTCTGCAGGGATCAGAACACACAGACCCTGCTCCTCACAGTTCAGGGCTATGCAGTCCCTTCAGAGAGAGCCAAGTAATACTCAGCTGGATCACGTTTCCTAGGAGCCAGCCCTTCCACCCTAGCACAGGAACGGCTGCACAGAGACCCTGGGGGGACATTAGCTGCTGAGATTCCGGGTCATCCTCATAATTCGTCCTCCTGTGACCTATTTCCCTCTATGGAAGTGGAGTAATAGTGGCCCTGTATGTCTTTCATTACATATTCTACATGGATGTTAGGTTAATAATATTTTATACCTATAAATCTGTTAATCCTTTGACTAATTGCTGAAATAATTTCTATATCAACAATGTTGCCAATCAAAAGTTAAGAAGGACACTGTTTGTGAGTGCGTGCTAATAAAAACTGCAGCAATCAGTGCAAAGTCATTATAAATCAGTTTTCTCAATGCCAACAGGACAGCAGCCACGTTCAGCTGTCCCTGTCCATTCTGGCACAGCAGTCCCTGACCCTGCCACAGAAGTACAGATCCTTTTCTGCATTTGTGCATTTGCCAATTCTAGAAAATGTTTGTAAGGTTCCTATAATAGGTTTTATCTCAATTCAATGCTTAGTAAAACAATTTCAGTTTTTTTGTATTTTATGGCAATATCTTTGCTTAGGATACAAGTTGAAAGCCATGCACAAACTATTATGGATGTGGAAATATTAGAGTGCTGGAAAATGGTGAAGAGAGTGAGACATGTTCTAGCTCATCTACTAGTAGAGTAACTTTTCAAATTAACACAGTGAATTCCTCATAGGATTTTATCATTTGGTAATTAACCAAGAGTTTTCAAATTTTGAGGATATACCAAATTTTGCAAGCTGAGAGTCTTCAAAAATTTTTCATGGTAAACAAAACTGACAAACTGTGGAAAATCTGTCAATTGATGGAGGAGGATAAAATAATTTTTATCAACACATGAAACATTCCTCATCCATAAAGAAAACTAAATTTATATATTTGTGATTGCATAAACATTCATTGATACACAAACTCATAGATTAAATACTCCTTTTTATATGATGGTAGAGAAAAATAATATCCACATTTTTCATATCACTACATCATGAAAATACTGTTACAACATTCAGGGATTATGGGGGTATGAATTACCAAGGGAAAATTTAGAAATAGCATACATTTTCTTACAGTGATGAACATACAGAGTAAGTATTTTTATCATAGAGTCACCAATAATTTAATACTGAAAATCTTTTTCAACTGTATGCTAAACGTTTTATCTCACTCTATGTGCATAAAATTCCTGCAAAGCATCATTGTAAAAGACAAACAAAAATTCTAGCAAATAAACAACGCAAACTCAAATTTAAAGTTCAAAGCATACTGCAAAGTTTTAGTGATACACTGATGTGGAAACCATGCATAGAGTTATATGCTACAAATCTCCTGTACAAATGGCACAACAGAGCTCATCTCTAATGACACAATGATTGAACACCAGAGCAAATCAAAGCAAATGTAATAAATTGGTGATTTCCTACACTGGCCAAGCTATACGTGCCACAGGTGTAGTAGAGGGGTCACTGAGGTCACATAAAGAGAACTTGTGATAAGGATAGCAGGGTAGACATAGAGAAAGCAGAGGCTGCTCAACAGGAAAATAGAGAAGAGATCCCAAATGTATATAGAATCTGTCACTCCCACCACAAGAGGAGAGCTGGAACTTGAGAGCTTGACAGAATCACAAGTGGAAGACGTGACTTCAAGTCTCATTTCTTGGGGTGTCCCCAATGTCAGTCACCAATATTTTGGAGCCACCTCCTTCAGTCAGCACCCATTAGCATCCTGTGTGCCCAATAACAGTGTGTGTAGAGGGTGCAGAACTGCCATAGTTATGATGAGCTCACACACACCTCCCTGCAGGCATCCACGGGACCAGCAGGGCATGTGCAGGACACACAAAGCATGAGGGATCAACAGGAAAGCAGCTAAGAATCAGTCAAGGATTTTGTTGCCATTATATTGTCATCACTTCCAGGACGCTGGAGCCTGGAGGAGCTCTTGTCTCTAAGCCTACCCAATTTTGTGTTCATCAAGGAAGCCTTTTTGTTTTTTAGCATCTAGCTCATGACAAGATGCAATTCATGTTTTTCAGTGAATTCTTATTTAAAGCCAGGTGACTTCACAGTATACTCCACAGTGTTTGGCCTAGAAAAAGCTGATGATCACTCACCCACTATTGAGTGCACATCTGCCATCTACCATCAGGCAGGTCTCCTCATTATCCAGTGCTGGTTCATGAAAAGCTCTTTGATCCTAATATTATGAAATATTGCCTATGTGGATATGTTTGTCCACACATTGCTGTAGGTCTTTTATCTTCCACTGAGAACCTGATAGAGGACACAGAGCACCGCTACTGAATCAGCTCACCTGCTGACTCAGGGGCATCTTCCCTGCCATCCACAAACTCTCTCTGCTTCCTGCCTCCCTCACTGAATCTTCCTCCTCCTCAGCCTGCTTTTCCCCAGGGAGACTGTGGGGACCAGTCCATCTGCTCCTTACTACACTTAACTGTTGTCTCAGTCAAATCTGGGTAGAAATCATGCAGACACTCCCTCCAACAGCATATGCATGGGGGAGGACTTATGTCTTTTTAAGCTTATTCAAAGTGTAAGAAGACTTAATTCAACCATATATGTTCAAGTACATTTTTTTTCAAAAAATATTAAGACAAAACATTTCAAGAGCCATGAAGAGGATCTGCCCGAATTTGTCTCCTCAGATCCATGTGAATCTGCAGGTGCTGTTGGGCCTGGTGTCAGTATCAGCCCCTTTGAGAGAGGACCTGGGAGCCAGGTGTCAGTGTCAAAGTGGACAATGGGTTAAAGGCTTCTGCTGATGACACTCTGGTAGTTGTTACTAGCATCCTGCGGTCTGGCTTTCCTTGCTGAGCATGGCTACACTTGTGCTGGTGACAAAGGACTGGGTGTGATAGATACAGCAGCAGCAGCAGCAGCAGCAGCATCCTCTTTGTGCCATTATAAAAGCAACGAGGGTTGTGTGTGTTTCCTGGAGAGGATCCTACATGGTGCCTATTTGGGGAGAGCTGCAGGATGCAGGCCCTGAGCAGGAAGTATACATATAAATACTTTATCAGTTTTCCACATCTGCTAGGAGGCATTATGAACATCTTAGCTCAAAGAGCATATTATGACTTGTAGATGTGAGATCCATAATTTCTTAGATTTATTACCAGTAATGAAAGGCACAGAATCACTGAAAAAATTGATGTAGATCATATATTTGTCACATGCAGACCTGCAGAATCCAGGGTGTGTTACTACACTGACTCAGCCCTGCTCAGATGGCCTGGAATAGCCTCCTGTCTACAGCTTTTATTCTGCAAGGAGAGGAATCAAGAAGACTTTCCCTCGCTGTAAATGTCTTCAAGAAACACAAAGAAGCTCATATATAAGGTGGTAGAGCGGGATGTGACATGTAGTTATGTCTGTAGGAGAGGAGACAGAGGAACCGGTTCCTGCAGGGTCATTTTCTCTGTCCAAATAGCCTCCTCTGTACTACAAGTAGCCTATTTTGAATAAAGTCATAAAATGCAGACATAAGTTAGTGTAGTGTCACAACCCTGTAATTCTGAGCCTTAGAGTTTGAGGCAGGTAGATCCCCATGCATTTAAGGCCACCCTTTGCCATCTAGCAAGTTAATGGTCAGTGTCATATCCTGGGGGTTAAAGTGACACTGTCTTTCAAAAAATGAACCGAAAACAAAGTGTATACAAAATGACTATCAAGTGTTCAGGTTGAATTTTAGAGACATTGCTATTGTGCACATGGCATCCATTATATATAATTGTTTAAAACAGAAAACTAACATGAGTTAAACATTTATAATGTAGAAATACAATGCACACAACAGAGGCGAAGCTGAATGTAGACAGGCCATGAACACATACTTGTTACACAACATGGTTTGGGGAGAAGAAACTGACACCGAAGGCCTCCTTCTCTTCCCAGAGGATTAGAAACCTCTTGGTGCGGTAAGCACAGAAATCACGTCCTTATTTCCAGTTTCTGTTGGCTCTGCTCAGGTGGGACTTGGATAAGATGGTATCTTAGAACAGAAGGCAGGTGGACCTCTCCTGACAACAGAAATGACAGTGAAACAAGTTTTCAAGCAGCATGGGTGGAATCATGGGAGAGAGATCAGGAAGACACGGAGGGAGATGAACTCAATTTGTTCCTGAAATACCAGGACCACAAGCAGGTGGGAAGCGAGTTGGGTACAATGAGAGAAAAGGGCCAGGAAGGTGGGGTCATCATTGTGCTGCCTCCACCATTACTCTGAATTTAACTTCCCAATTATCACAGACTCAAATCCAGCTAGAATTCATTATGAGTTTCCACTGAGTAACAAAAAAGGAGTAAACATAGTTGACATCAATATACCCATTATATAGGAAGTGTGCACCCTAAATGCAAATACAAACTGCAGCATGAGTTTGAAAATCTCCTCATGGGCTGTGCAAGCCACACATCTCTAGCCCACAGGGTTGAGGGCTTATGGGAAGGTGGCAGTGTGGTCTACAAGATGAGCCTGCTGGGTCTTCTCATTTGCCTCGTGATAGGTCCCCATGTTGAGTGTATTAAATATCAGACATAGGTCAGAGGAAATGTTACCAAAGCATGTGAGAGATGGGATGGTTTTTTGTCCCCAGGTGTCCTGTCCCAGGTGCAGCTGCAGGATTCGGTGTCTGGCCTGTTGAAGCCCTTGCAGACCCTGTTTCTCACGTTCTCAGTCTCTGGATTCTCCTTCACAACCTATTATTGTTACTGGAGCTGGATCCATAAGCCCCCAGGAAAGAGCCTGGAGTGGCTGAGAGTTATAAACTACAGTGTTAGCACTGGCTACAACCCGTCCATTAAGCTCTGCATGTCCATCTCCAGAGACACAGGCAAGAACCAGTTGTCTCTGCAACTGAACTCTGTCACAGCAGAAGACTCAGTCACCTATTACTGTGCATGACACACAGTGCTTTGATGCAAGTGTGAATACAGAAATAAATTGCCCTCCAGGAAAAATGAGGACAAGTAGAAGACATGCTGTGCATACTACTCTAGGAAACCAGCTTTACAGTCCTGTAGTGACAGACAGACTGGAGAGTTTTTTCAGTAGTCAAACCAGAGAAATTCTAGAGACCTTCTATGTCGCTGAAGCTACAGTGTTAATTTTTCATGGAATCAGGCTTTTATTTGTTTTCTCATCTACTTCATCATTGATTGCACAACTCATTTTCAATGAAGCCATTGTCACAGCACAAGAGATTACACTGTCTCAATAGGTTTTAGATGTAGAAATATTTGACTTGGTATTTATTTCTTAGTGAACTGCAAATCTGCCTTCCACCGTCCAATTCATCTGCTAAGCATCTCATCCTGAAGGGCACTTTCAAATTCTGTTCATGCACAAACTTTTACTGTTCTTGGCTCGACATCAACATATGTGTTGACTTGAGTGTTCACCTGTTATTGCAGGTGTTCATTTCTCCATTCTTGATGATGTAGGTGATCCCTTGGTGAGCTGTGGTAGATTCCAATGTGTAGCGGTTCATCTCAGCACGTCATTGGTAGAGAACATGCTGTCACACACCTTGCACTTATAGGGCACTAACTGAGCATTATTTTTTAGGACCTACATTCAGTAGCCAAAAAATGTAATATACACTGTCATAAATATAGTTTCTATTTTTACCACAGAGTGAATTTGTTGCACTTAAATTTCCCTCCATAAAATTTGGACATCTCTGCAAGCTGCTGTCAGTGTGTCTGGAAACACTGATGACCTGATAACCTGACTGTTGAACCATGAAAGAACAAGGAGTTCACAGCAGAGTCAAGACCAGAGAGGAGGGCAGGGCCATAGTAACCTGGACCCCAGCTCTTTCTGTGCTCTCCTGATTCCCTGAGGACAAGGCTGAGCAATGTTTGGATTCTGGCTCCTGCCTGGTATGAAATCATTGGAAGGGAGTTTTGGGATCCCAGGAATTTGGGGACATAGGAAATTGTATTTGAGTAGAT
Organism: Dolichotis patagonum; assembly: GCA_004027295.1. Taxonomy (NCBI): domain Eukaryota; kingdom Metazoa; phylum Chordata; class Mammalia; order Rodentia; family Caviidae; genus Dolichotis; species Dolichotis patagonum. The sequence goes on from PVJX010004619.1 coordinate 43,140, forward strand.
TTCCTAAGGGGCAATCATTTTGTCCATATCTCTATAGTTTCAGAAGTGTAAGCAGTCATTAACTCATATTTTCAAAATGTTTAAAAGTATTAAATATTATGGAGAAATCTGAGCAACAACTTTACACAATTATTCATCTGTTTATCATCTGTTCATTGACCAATGTGGGTTTGTAACCATGATTATCATATTAACCAACTATACTCTGTCATATGTCTATTTACTCACCAACTCTATGCATTCACCTTTCATTTATGTATCTATTATAAATTTATTATTTATACACTTTCTTGTTATCTATTTTTCATTTGTGCCTTGTAATTATCTGTCCTTCATGCATGTATCATGGAAAAAATTAACTATTTGCATCACTCTGACCATGCACAACTATTTCATCATCTTTTATCTATCTGTCATTAGTGGATATATCATCTGCTTATCTCTATATAGGCGATAAAAAACTGTGTATGTAATTTGTAAAGATTGATATACTTGACAAAACTGTCTAAAGAGGCCGAGAATGAAATGTAGCCCACAAGACCTCTTGCCCATGATTTACTTCCTCATGTAAATCAACTGACAGCACTGCCCTGGAGGAGAGGACAGTTTCTTAAAAGCTGAAGCTTACAAATGACACATAATCTAGTAGTCCCTGACCAGAGTATTTGCTAGAGAAGAATAAAATTTGATGATCACTCAGCAGTCAGCAATCCTGTAATACAATTAATTGAAGTCTATAGTGAAAACCAGAAATAGTATAAATGAGTTTTAAAGTTGGAGCAGGTGTACAAAATAGAAATAGTTCATGGATTGACTGCTTTTTTCCCATAAAAACACAATATTTACTCCTGCATGTGGGCAAAATTGCAGACATAGTGCTAGGTGAGGATGCAGCTTACAGACATCACACCCCACTACCCAGCTTTACTGGGTGACATGGTCTGATTGCTCTCCTGTCTCTCCTTGGACACGGTCCATGACTAACAGACTGAATGTCCTGTTATGCCCAGCATTTCCTGAGGTGAGAGCTGTCCCCGCACACACTCCACATATCTGCTGTCTGTTCTCACCCTGGACCCACCTGGTGCTGCTCACTCCTTGGCCCTGTGAGAACCAGCACCTTCTAGGTCAGCCTATGTCTCCATGGACTCTGCTGTTTGTTGCCACATGTACTTCAGTATGGGTTGGCTAGTGTGGAGAGCAGTTTAGCTGCAGGACTTTCATGTTCTTATGCATGCATTTCATTCTCCGAGGAACCACCTCCAGATTCTTCCTCAGTATCTTCTTCTATCTCCTCCTTACCACCGAGAAACACACTGAAATGTGGTTCTGCAGCTTCAGGTAGAGACAGAGGTGGTCTCACTGTCCCCTCAGGTTGGTTTCCTGTGCTGAGGAGAGGGGTGGGCAGCAGCCTGCTTTTCTCAGCTTGCCTCTCTCTCCTGCCTCTGTCCACTGACTGCTCTGTGAGGAAGAGGTGGCACCAGGGGCCTCTCGTGCCCCAGTGCTGCTCCAGGGTACAGCTTATTCCAAGATGCAGCTGAATAGAAGCCTCTGTATCTCTGATTAAACTTCTCAGGATTTGACTCAGCACTTAGGAGCACGCTCACAGGGATGATATTGTGACTCCTGAGGTTGGAGTCACTGACATAAGCCTGTTTAGAAGGCACTACATGCTTGGCTGCTTGATTTAGAAAAATTAAAGTTAATTTTTCTTGAAAGAGGTTAGATAAAATTCAATATTCCATTCAAAGTAAGTTTATTTTCTTGCACTGTGCCCCTTTGAGTCTTTGCAGACATAATTAAAGCTACTGCTCAGCAGTGTGTTGCAAAGTGAGTCCTCAAAGCTTCAACTAATGTCACAGGAGAGTAAGACATGTGCCTTCTCTTGTGGAGGAAACATATGCCCTGCACAGAGCACAAGGGATTAGTTCCCCACTTCTCTGTCTGCCCCATAAGCCTGACCTGTGTCAATCAGTTATTCTTTCTCCATGAGGTCAGCTGTTTAGTGCACCCCCATAGCACTCAGGCTTCCTGAGTTTTCTGCCCTTTGTCCTTGGTTTTGTTTTCTCTTAAGTACAAGAATTCCTAGTGTGTTGCTCTGCTTTGGTTCACTACAACTAATTCCTGAGATAAGAAATTTCAAAGAGAAATTAGTTGTTTTTTCTCCCAGTTTCATAGCTACAAATAAATTGTCAGAAGTTCTCATGGTTTCCAAGATTTTCCTAAGTAAAAGAGATGATAATTCAGTGCACATCCTGTGCAAAGAAGCTGTCCAAATTACCAGAAATCACAAAAGACAGAAGAGCTTGAATCTGAGAATCCCTTACAGAGGTGTGCTCCAGGGATGGAAACATAGTCCACAGGCCAAAACTTCCAAAGCTCTGCCATCTCCCAATGCTCCATGGGCTGGGGCCAAGGCCTGAACACATGGCCTTCCGTGAGTGTTTATTCATAAAATTGCATGAATTCTGCGCATGGTGCCCCACATGACAGGGTTTTACACATTTCTTTGGTCAGAAAATCTATGACAATTTTCTCACACAGTCATTCTTCGAAGAGCTCATTGGGTTTGTCAAGGTCTTAGCTTTGAAAATAATGTAACAGTAAACATGATAGTGATGGTTTGCTTTGATATACACATTTCAGAAACTTTGACTATATCCTAGCAATGAAATTTGTGGATTATACTGAAATTCTGTACTTTAGGATTTATGGAAGCTTCACACCACTTTTTACAGCCAATGAAGGAATTTACTTATCTTCCAGGAGTGTAATGATTTCCCCCTTCTACACATCCTTAGCACGGATCATTATAGTTTTATATTTTGTTTTATACATATTTCAAATGAGGCTGTGGTGTATGGTAATATATTCTCATTTATAAAGCTATAATTGTGACATTGATCATTTTTCTGAGCAATTTTTCCGTTTGTTCTTCCTTTAGATAGATGTCTATTCAGATTATTAGTCAATTTTAGAAATTTTAGAAATTATTATCGTGATGATTATTTTGATTATCATTTTGCTTTATACATTTCACTTCATTATGCAATTTTTATGTAATCATGTTGCTACTCAATGTTGTACCAAATCATACAGTGATATCTTGACTTTCTGTTGAGCATTTCTCTTGTGTATGACATTTCTTTCTAGTTTGCTGTAATGCCACTTTCGACTTTTGCTTTTGTTTCCTGTGTTTCTACTCAGGACACATTCTCTTATATGTAAGCTAAACAGAATTTGACATGTATTTTCATTAATTTTTAAGATTTTATTTTAAATGCTTATATTGTTAATTTTTACTGTAAATTTGTATATGCTGACACACAGGTTTCTGTTCTTACGGTTCACTACAAGGACTCACATTTTCCCAAGCACCATTTGGCCACACCATTGGCCAAACCTGTGCTGCTGCTGCTTTTGTTGAAAATATTTTGGCTGAAAGAGGATCATTTATTTCTCAGTATTTTTTGAATTTTTGCACTGGGTATCGAACTCATGACCTCGTGCTTGCCCGGCAGGCACTTATGCTGCTGAGCCCAATTCCTGGCTCCAGTATTTTATTCTTTTGCTTGCTTGCACTTGTCCTTTTTTGCCAGCATCATGCTGCTTTGGTACTGTGCTTTTAGCTAATGTGTATCTATTTAGATCATCTATTACATTGGTGATTTATGATGCCATCAGCAGTGTTTTTTACACAAGATTGTGTTCTGGCCTGCACTGTACTATTTTTGCTGTAGGAATAGAGGGAATTATTTATATTTCAAGTGAATATTCCATTGGAATTCCATTAAGTATAGATATTTATTGAGGGAATACTGCTACTTTTTGATGGGTGTACCTTGGGTCAAACTCATGACCTTGTGCTTGCAAGGCAGTCCTTTATGCCGCTGATCTCAATCCCCATCCCCATAATACTACTGTTGTATGTAGACTGTTCCTCAAGATATGTGAGTAAATTCTTCATTCTCAGCACCATGCTTTGGGGATGTAATAGGAATTTAAATTTGCAACTTTGTGTGAGGTCTTTTGGTAATTGGATCACTCAACAGAATACATCATGAAACCATCCTTCCCCTCTGTGATCTATCTGTTCTTGTGTGTTCGTGTGGAGTTCATGTCTAGGGATGCAATTATCAAAACCAGGAATAGCATATGGTGGAATATCAACTCAAAGAAAAGGAAGCTTTATAACTTGGTAATTTCCTAGACTTTCCAAGTTATAAATCACAGAAAGCTTCTTTTCAAATCCATTATATTCTATAATAAAACAAAAGAAAAAACAGAAGGAGGAAGAGGAGAAGGAGGAGCATGAAGAAGAAGAAGAAGAAGAAGAAGAAGAAGAAGAAGAAGAAGAAGAAGAAGAAGAAGAAGAAGAAAGAAGAAAGAAGAAGATGGAGGAGGAGGAGGAGAGCTACCAAAAAACAACATGGAGCAAGAGGAGCAGAAGAAAAAGGAGAAGGAGGAAGAGAATAGGAAGGAGAAGGACAAGGAGAAGAAGGAGGAGACTGCAACAAACTTTCAAAACATGTCCACAAGTGCCAACAACAGTACACACATTGGGAACTGTCATATCCAAACTTTTCACACAGAGCACAACACATCTGCATTCAATCATCGTAACAGTACCAGCACAGATATTTCTGTTCAGCGAACCCACAGAAATCAGTAGTACCACTATCTGAACTATTTTTATTCACATATACATATGCATATGTATTTTCTTTCGCCTTGTCAAATTAAGCAGTATGATGTTTACATATGTGTATCATATTTCACTAATGAGTATATTCTCAAGTTGCATCCATTACCTACAAAATTGGCCTGTTTATTCTTCTTTATGGATGAGAAGTACTCCACTGTAGATAAATATGTCATTTTTATTCATTCCTCAGTCTGTGGGCATTTAGGTTGCTTCCAAGATCTGGCTATTATGAATTTTTCTGAGATAAATATGGGAGCACATATATCACTGTGGTATGATATGTTTAATTCTACACACTAAATTTATTAGACTCAACACTGGGGACACAAAGGGAATCTGTGATAAGGAGAGCAGAATAGATGGAGAGAATCCAGTGGTTGCTCAACAGGAAAAGAGAAATGCCCCAAAGTGGATGTAGAATCTGCCACTCCCACCTCAAGGGGAAAGTGAGAAATTGAGGGCATGCCAACATCACCCACGGAAGACGTAACCTCAAGTTTCATTTCTTGGGGTTTCCTCAAGTGAGTCACAAATATTTTGGAGCCACCCTCCTCAGTCACCACCCTTGAGGCTTCCATGTGTTCCATAACAGTGTGGGCCACAATACAGCAGTGTGGGGTGTGCATACCACATATGCTCATGTGTGCACAGGGCGCTTGCTTTGCACGTGTACATATCCAAGAGCCAGGGACACTGTCACCTCCATGTAGCTGTCAGAGCAAGACCAAGACCCCCTCAGGAGAAAGCAGTGAGCCACACAGAAGGGAGGAAAGTGCAGGGCCTCCTGAGAAGGCGACACCTGCAAGAGGGTGGAGCTGCAGCTGGCACAGAGCAGCCCCTGGAGCACAGTGCTTAGCACATCTGTGTGATCTGTTTTGTTGCAAGACCCCGACCTACAGAACCATCAGCATAAAAATCAGGTCCGGAACACTGCAGGCTTCAGCTGCCATCTGAATGGACCCTTGTCCCAGCTGCACCCCCAATACCTGGGGATGGCGTTGCCAGGAACCTGTCTAGTTGTGACATAAAGTCACAGTAAGTGGAAGCCAGGAGCATGACGCTGAGTCACTAAGGGAAATGTGGGCCTTGCTGGGTTTTGTTGGTGATGATTCTGTTTTCTTTTCTGTGCTTTTATTGGGAATGTCCACCCCAAGCCATGCCAACCGCTGTATTCAGAAAGCACTTAAATTGTTTAATTTCAGAAATACAGAGCAGTGCCATACACAAAATGCCACCCATTATCTATAAGATATTTACATCCGAGTTTTAATTTGGTACTAGAGAGATTGAAAGCTTTGATGCCATTAGTAAAGAGCAAAATGTCTTCAATAAGAGATTAAATGAGGATACAGGAGAACATAGGGGGCTGGGGACGTCAGTGTTTTCCTAGGGGAGTAATGCGCCTCCTGAAGGACAACATTAGCACGTGGAGTTATTTTTTTCTTGAGAGATTAGCCTGGATTGTGAGAGATTCCTAGAGGAAGTCAGGGCTCTTGAGACCTGAGCTGATCTCTTGTTTTCCCTCCCTGCAATGGAGGGACCCAGTGGGCATCTCTTCTGCCACCTGGGGATGCAGAAACCAGACAAGGTTTGGAGTGCACAGCTGCCTCCTGCCAGACAACAACTCTGTCATTGTCTGTTCTTGAACTTTAGAGGCCTGAATTTCAAGGTAAATGTGTATTTCACGGACGTTGCTCCTTGTTGGATATTTTTACAGCCGCTGTCATAGACATAAGCACCCCCTAAGTTTGTGCATTTGACATGTTAACACTCTGATGCTTCAACACACACAGTCTTTAGTAATCGAGGAATGGCTTCCCGGTTAATCACCTGATCACATGGTCTAGGATGACCTCGGGCCCGGGTTGAGAAGGTTTCATCCTATTTATCAGGTAATCTTGGTACCCCAAAATTCTGTATTTTTGTGGCCTTGTAATTTCATTCCTTTTATGTGCTTACAAATTATTAATTTAGTTAATCCAGTTTTTGTTTATGGTTGTAATGTTGGTTATTTAAAAAACATTTTTTGTGTGTCTACATTTTCAAGATGACAATCAGATGTCTTTGTGGTAACCAGAAGTTTAAAACACTTACATAACCAGTAATAAAATAGCTGAGGAATTAATCTGAAGTGTCACACCATTAATTTTCATATTAATTTTGCCTAACTTGGGGCAAAAATGCCTCAGAATCAATAGGTAAATAACCTAGAACTGAGCTGTATCCCCTGGTTTATTTTTGTATATTTTAAGTGAATCAGCACAAATATCTGTGAATGCTGACTCTTGTAATCATATGTATATTTCAAATCAATATTATGTGTTAAACATGAGCAGCAGTACAGGATCTTTGCTCATAGAGTAAATGGTGAAATAGGAAAGTTAATGTAAACCACCCTGAGGATGGTCAAAGCTCCCTGGAGATGGGATGCAGGAGGGAAGCACGGAGGGAGGGATTGCAGAGGAGCCTCAGGACACACTGAGGATGAGGCAAGAGTTCACTAATGTGATTGTGTGTGTGGCTGTACAAGTGTTCCTGTGTTTCAATACTTCTCAGGGGCACACTTTTTCTATGGGAAGATTATGTGTTATGTCTGATGAAGCTTGACAGCCACACAAAGTCTCAACACAGAGAAAGTGTGAGACAGTTCATGAGAGGTGAAGATAAGAGACTCAGTAGCAGGCCTCAACATGGACAAAGATTAAGTTTCCTTTCAGCAGCCAGCAGAATGCAGCAAAGTCACACATGGTGTCCCTGTAGGAAGAGCAGAAGACAGTCATAACAGTCATGTGTGCTCTGCGCAGGACCTGGAACAGTAAACAGTTTTTTAAGAGTTTAGAAGAGCATAGGCCCCGACAGTAGGGAGGACATGTACAGCACAGCAGCCCTCCTGTAGGAATGCAAAACGTTCCTGATATTTTGATAATTTATGTATTTCTAAAGCAGAAAAATCAAATATGCATGCTATGGGGACATGAAAAATAAAAAATAGACATAAAAATAAAGACCAATAATTCATATAAGACTGAGTCTTTACATTGTATGAATGACATCATTGCTACCAAACACTCTCAGTACATTAGCATCAGATGTGAACTCTGCCTGCTATGAGTTTTTCATGTCCAGAGCTGTCTATATAGCAGGAGGCCATGCAAATAGGGCCTCCTTGTGCTTAACTAAAACAGCCCAGCCCTCACCCTGCAGCTCTGCAGAGGAGCCCAGCCCTGGTGCCCAGCTGTTCCTACTTGGTGACCAGGACTGAGCACAGACAGCTCACCATGGAGTTTGGGCTGAGTTGGCTTTTCCTGTTTGCACTTCTGAAAGGTAAATTTTTCAGGACAAAGCATATGGAATGGGAAAGTGGACATGACCGGGATAAAGACTGGACACGTGTGCCAGTTTCCTGAGCAGGATATCTCTGTGTTTGCAGGTGTCCAGGCTGAAGTGCAGTGGGTGGAGTCTGGAGGAGGTTTGGTGCAGCCTGGGGGGTCCCTGAGATTCACCTGTGTGACCTCAGGATTCACCTTCAGTGACTATGCCATGAGCTGGATCAGTCAGGCTCCGGGGAAGGGGCTGGAGTGGATCTCAGCGATAGGTAGCAGAGGTAGCACATACTACGCAGACTCCGTGAAGGGCCGATTCCCCATCTCCAGGGACAATGGCAAGAACACACTGTATCTGCAGATGAGCAACCTGAGACCAGAGGACATGGCCGTGTATTAATGTGCAAGAGGCACAGTGAGGGAAAATTACTGTGAGCCCAGACAGAAACATCCTTTTAGGTGCTCTCAGGTCTAGCAGAGGTCGCTGTGCTCTGTGGAGAACAAGGCAGGCCTAAAGAGCAGGTATAGAGTAGGAAGCAGAGGAGGGAGTGCCTCCTGGGGCCTCTGAGGTTCCTTTCTGTACTAACATCTTAGGTCTTGATATACCCACAGTGAAGTACCCAAGTTCAAGGAAAAATTCTTCGTTAAATGTAATTGATGTGTACATAAGAAGCACTGAATTTTTCACTTTATGTGTGAATTTTACTTATGGGTAAACAAAATTTGCACTCATCTGAAAGTAACTTGTGCATTTTTTGAAGTTAATTTGCTATCAAATGTCATATCCTCATCATTTAAAAATATATTTGTGGGTTATGTTTGGGTGATAAGAAACTGTCTCACGCAGTGATTAATGCTTCAAATGAAGAAATTAAATCCTCCTCATCCTTATCCATTGGGTCTGAGAAAACACAGCTCCCTCCTCTCCTTGGCCATCTCAGGAGACCTGGTCCCCAGGCTCAAACCCAGCAACATGAGGAGCCCAGAGCTCAAGGGATCAGGGAGAGGGGCAGCCTCACTTGACTAAGTGCAGTGTTTGTGGACCTTGATGTGCTCTTTCTAGACAAGAGGTTGAGCAGGACTTGTTTCTGTGCCTTTCTTTTGTACCTCACAAAATTAAAAAAATTCACAAAATACAGCAAAACCATTCTCTATCTTAATCTCCATTGGTCTCTCTCACATCTTTGTTTTTCTGTAGTTTTAAACTTGTATTTTCAAGGAGGAATGTAGAACAGTAAAGTGAATCAAAACCAAATTGCCATAGGACAGTTGGAAACTCACCATGTTTAGTATTTTGCACATTTTCATCCTCTAACTAGTTGCTCAGGCTCCTGGCCCCAAGCATGCAAAGTCAATCAAATAATTTAAATGTCAGGTCGCCTCTATAATTCAGTTAGTAACATCTCAGCCTGTGCTTCATCTCATTGCTTATGTGTGTGTTACTGGGAGAAAGGAGAGGGGGAGGCTTCATGGCTTCCTTTCTGCTTCACTCCAGCTGACAGGGCTTTGGCCAGTGGTGCAGTGTGGCCACTGCACTGCCTCCTGCTGTTTTCCTCATCAGGATGGGCCATGGCCCCTGGCTCTCTTATTGCTGCTGAGTTCCTTATTATCTCTCTCTCCGTGGGTTTCCACCCACAGTTCTGACCCTTCCTGTGTCTGTGGCAACCACCTCAGTCCTACTGCTCTTCCTTGTGGTGCTGTAGTTCGGATTCTGAACAGCAAAAGTGGAGCAGTCTTCCTCTTCTTGTCACGCTTCCTCCATTCTCCTAAAAGTGTCCTCCCTTTCTTACTCATCTCTCAGTTTTCAGTCTATCAGGAAAACTGTGGAGAATAGATGGGGTGAAATCCTTCATTCTCATAGTGTTTGTGTTTTCTTTTAAACATCTTTCCAAGTTCTGCCCTGATATATTTATTTTACCTTACATAATTCTGTTTTTATCATTCACACTGTATTTGTAAATTTTTCTAAAACAATGAAGTATACCCTGATAGTGAATAATGCATTTTGTACTGTTAAGATTTCCTGTGAGCAGTTACATAATGAACAGCACGAAATCACTTGCAGGCATATTGATGGCTCTTGAAGGTAGAGCGGAGATGACATTCTCACACAGAGTCCGCAGATCTCTGATGAGATCAAGACCTCGCCCTCACATTCATTTCCAGAGGCTAACGCACCTGCACCTCCTCACCCTGCATTGCTTGTCACCTGGTTCAGCATCTTCACTGATGTGGCCTGTGTTTAAGGACTGAAAATTCATGTTCTTGATGTGATGTCTCATGTGCATCGGATGTTTCCCACCCAGGGTGCAGACATCTTTCAGAATATGCCCATTCCTGAGATGGAGTGTGATTCTCTCCATTGCACATTCTGAAATACAGCTTCCTGCAGATCTTTGAAAATCTGAAGAATCTTATCGGTTTTCTTCTGTTTCATTCTTCTCTGTTATTCAGAGTTCAGTCATGATTGTGCAGATATCAATTGCAAATTGAGACCTCAGAAGCCCAGATCAAGTCAGAGTTCAAATGTATAATTAATGTTGTAACTTAGTTTCAAAGTAAAGCAATGAGTAGAACGAATAGGAAAGTGGAGCTTCTGGGTGTTCATCTCGCCACGTACCTCAGCTGAGATTTACTCAGCAACACTGCTGCTCCTTTCTGTTGCTGTGTCTCCACATTCCTGACCTGACAGCTACAAGAAGCCTCATTTCTTCTCAGATGTATTTCACAAAGTCCGCCTCCCACCTTTAGTTTATATTCTTGTCTCATCATGGAGGGGAGAATCCATCAGAGAAATATTCTCACGTCCTAAGCATAAAATCCACCACCATCTTAGTGCCTGGTTTTCAACTGACACTTCCCAGGTATTTTACTCTTTGTGCTCATGTATCATTGTCTGTTCACTGTTGAATCTTCCCACAGACCTGTAACAAGATGTAGAGTACAGGCAACGCTTGTCAATAGCAAAACCCACAAAGGAAACACGCACTTTCCTAATCTTCATGACCAAATCCTCACTGATCTTCCAAGGCATTAGCAGAGCCTGAGAACTCCTGCCTACCACAAGAGCTTGTGCATAAGTGAGCCTTCATTCAACTCTCTATGGAGTATATGTCAGTCTTACTACAAATACATCAAAGTCGCATAATTCAGAACAAAGATCAGAACGTGAATATAAGAGTAACTCTAACAGTGAGCTCGGAGCAGTGAGGTAGAGGCATCCTTTGTCAAAGATGAGAACCAGTGCCCACCCAGAGAGTAACAGACTTGCCTACTTCTGGATGTCAGGGTCAGTGCTCTCTTGCTAGGACTCAGAACAGCTCTGCCCTGTTGTGCACATCCTACTCTTATGGTTCATGTACAGCCTGTTAGTCTATTTCTCCTTACTACATTGGACTTGACTATTACCTGCATTCAGGTCACCTGACTATGAGTAGATTTGGGGAGGGTGAGAAAAAGAATAGAAAAGCATGTTTTGTTATCTAACTATGATGAATGCAATGATTATATCTTGTTAATAAGGAAAAAATCTAACAAAATGTAAACATAGTGGAATATGCTAGATTGAAGCCTTTGTCCAGGAAATGACTTGGAGAAATAAGAATTTCAGAGGACATGGATAAGGATCAGTAAATGTATTGAAAGCATAGTGCACTGAAGAGCAGAGACCCGTCTCAGTCACAGGGATAGCACAGTACGACATCAGACCAGGTGTCTCATGGATCACAGGTGAGGGTTCCATGGGGCTTTTCTGTTTCCAAAGTAGACAAACAGCATCAATGGCAGGAGTGATGATGCTCAACACTTGAGTCCTCTTGCTGAAGATGTCATATTGACAGTTACTCCTGAAACCAGCATTTGTACCTCCTCATGCTCCAAGTCACAATGCACAGTCCCCATGCTCAGGGTCTCCCAGTGAGGAGGGATGGAGCTGGGCTCTGCTCTCCCTCATGACTCACTCAGGAAACCTGAGCCCCATTGTCCTGACTCAGAGATGAATTGATAAGGATGTCACCTCACAGAGCGATTCTTTATGGGAAACTAATTCATGATATTAAGAGATCCATCTATTTGTGTTGAACTTAAAAATTTTGTAGTGTTTTTGTTTTGAATCTGAGTGGCAAACAATTATGAGATTCCTTGCTGCATTGTACTGGAAAACATTGCACTGAATCTGCAATTCACCAAATAGTGCACAAGAACTGGACATTCTGGGTGAAAAGAGATTGGAAACTCCGAGATAAGCTTTAATTTTGGTGACAATGTAATCATGAGCATAGTGTTTACAGTGCATAAATATTCACAATAGGACAACACATATCTATTACATAACTGCACGTCATAATTATTTTCAGTGCTAACATTTTTACCAAATTTCCTCAGTAGACTAATATTTCTTAATTTAAACATTACATGACCTAACACGAGCTCAGTAAGATTAACATCCACAGGATTGAAACATGGGATAGGGGAATTGGAGAAGGCGGTTGCAGGTGAGGGGGCAGAACGTGGTTTCAAAGAAGGAATCGAACTGTAGTGTGTGCACCTAACCACTCCTCAGGTTGACTGTCGAGTGCATCAGCTGCACACATAAACTAATAAAATTGAAAAATAAATAAATTGAGGTGAATTGTGGGTTCCTATCAGGATCTGAGGCTACTCCATGTTACATTTATCCTGAATCCTTCAAATTCACATGTGCATCTTCACTTCCAGGTCTCAGCCTAGTTGCTGTTCCTGCTTGGATAGGACATATTCTGAGCTAAGCAGAACTCACACTATAGTGGGTCAAATAAGCATTACAGTGGCTCTGCTGTGTTCATCTGGCCAAGATCTCGGTGAAGCTCTAGGAATCTGATAAAGTTCTGGATGTTAGCTGGGTGCACAGTGATGGTGGGCAGTGTGAGCCCAGCCACAACCCTCACCTCTGCAGGGATCAGAGCACACAGAACTGCTCCTCATAGCTCAGGGCTGTGCAGTCCCTTCAGAGAGAGCTGAAGAGCAATCAGGTGGATCGTGTTTCCCAGGCTGTTCCTGGCACAGGAACAGCTCCATAGAGACCCTGGGGGGACATTACCTGCTGAGACTTAGGGTCCTCCTCATTCTAGTCCTCCTGTGACCCGTTTCCCTCTATGGAAGTGGAGACACTGCATGTCTTTCATTGCATGTTCCACATGAATGTTACGCTAATAATATTTTATAGCTATAAATCTGTTAATCGTTTGATAAATTGCTAAAATAATTTATGTATCAACAAGGTAAGAAGGACAATGTTTGTGATTGTGTGCTAATAAAAACTGCAGCAATCAGTGCAAAGTCATTATAAATCAGTTCTCTCAATGCCAACGGGACACCAGCCACATTCTGATGTCCCTGTCCATCCTGGCACAGCCGAATACCTGATCCTGCCACGGGAGTACAGATCCTTTTCTGCCTTTGTGCATTTGCCAATTCTAGAAAATGTCGGTAAGGTTCCTATAATAGGTTTTATCTCAATTCAATGCTTAGTAAAATAATTTCAGGGTCTTTTTTTTTTTTGCATTTTATGTCAACATCTCTGGTTAGGATTCAAGTTGAAGGCAATGCACAAACTATTATGGATGTGGAAATATTAGAGTGCTGGAAAATGGTGGAGAAAGTGCAACATGTTCAAGCTCATCTACGAGTTTAGTAATTTTTCAAATTAACACAGTGAATTCCTCATATGATTTTATCATTTTGTAATTAATTAGGATCTTTAAAATATTGAGTGTATGCCAAATTTTGCAAGTTGAGAGTCTTAAAATTTTTTTCATGGTAAACAAACCTGACAAATTGTGGAAAAGTCTCCCAATTGATGGAGGAGTATGAAATAGTTTATGTCTATACATATAATCACCACCCATAAAGAAAATTAAATTTATATCTTTGTGATTGCATGAACATTCATTGAAACACATACTCATAGATGTAAATACTCCCATCTATATGATGGTATATAAAAATAATATCCACATTTTTCATATCACTACATCATGAAAATACTGTTACAACATCCAGGGATTATGGGGGTATGAATTATCAAGGGAAAAATTAGAAATAGCATACATTTTCTTACAGTAATGAACATATGGAGTAAGTGTTTTTAACATACAGCCACAAATAATTTATTTTTTCCTGTTTAAAAACAAATGAAGAATTTATTTGTTCAACTAATCAGAGCACAGAGAACATTTTAAACATTAGAGAGAAAATTATAAAATGTGTATGTGTTGTGTTGCAAATCATGAAGGTGTCTTCCAGGATCTTCTTTCCATTCCTCCACCTCCACTTCTGCAAAGCCAAACCAAATAAAGTCAGACTAAACTAAAGCTTTCCCAAGTGTTCTTATTTTGGGAGGCTTCTTTTTTCCTCTGAGTTGGAAGAATTATGTGATTCTGTGCACATGTGCAGGGGGAAGGGAGGGAAAAGACTGCTCAGAAAACCTGCAAATAACACTGTAGAATACAGCAAGCATGCACTAAGTTCTAGGAGTCTCTCTCTTTTTTTAAAAAAATTTATTTAAAGAGAAAAAAACAAAACAATGAAACAAAACAGAAAAAGGATAGCAACAATATAGAATTCCAAAGGCAAAAAATTTAAAAAACCACAATAACAACAACGAAACAAAAACAAAAACAAAACCACTATGAAATTGCCACTTAATAGGTTACATACTGTCATCATTGTAAATAGTTGTTCAAGTTACAAAATTAAAGTGCACAAAGTAGACATTCAAACAGTGAGACTATGAACAGTTCTGCTCAACAATAAAAAAAAAAACTGTAATGAGGTCATCTATCTCTGCATCGTGCGGTTGACTCGGGTTGCCAGGGGTACAAGGAGCTTCTTCACTCTCTGGGAGGCGGCCTGAAAGAGAGAGACCCTGGCACGTTGGGACCTGCACCATGCAGTTTACTCGGGGTGCCGGGAGAACAACGAACTCCTGCCCTCTCTGGGGGGTGGCTGTAAACCTGGCAGTGGGCAGGTTGAGAATCAGACATCTCATGTCGTCCTGTCCCATGTCCCCCCACCCCTTAGCAACTGGGAGCCAGTTAACTACACATCTTTTGAAAAAATTTGGCTATGGTATTTAGTATGAGCTCCACAAATAATTTAATACTGAAAATTTCATTCTACTCTATGCTAAAGGTTTTATCTCACTGTATGTGGGTAAAATTCCTGCAAAGCATCATTGTAAAAGATAAACAAAAAACTTTAGCAAATGAACAGCACAGAAAACAAATTTAAAGTGTAAAATATACTGCAAAGTTTTAGTGATACACTAATGTGGAAGTCATACATAGAGGTGTAAGGAAGAAATGTTCTATACAAATGGAACAACAGAGCTCATCTCTAATGACACAATGATTGAACACCAGAGTAAATCAAAGGAAATGTAGTAAATTGGTGATTTCCTAGACTGGCCAATCTATAAGTGCAACAAGTTTATTAGAGGGAACACTGAGGTCACATAAAGAGAACCTGTGATAAGGAGAGCAGCGTAGACATAGAGAAATCAGAGGCTGCTCAACAGGAAAATAGAGAAGAGATCCCAAGTGTGTTTAAAATCTGCCACTCCCACCACATGAGGAGAGAAGGAACTTGAGAGCTTGATAGCATCAAACGTGGAAGACGTGACCTCAAGTCTCATTTCTCGAGGTTTCCTCAAGTGTCAGTCACCAATATTTTGCAGCCACCTCCCTCAGTCGGCACCCATGACGATCCCATGTGTCAAATAACAGTGTGGGTAGAGAGCGCTGACTGACCTAGTTATGATGAGCCCACATAAACCTCCCTGCAGGCATCCACGGGACCATCAGGGGGCGCGGATGACACACCGAGCACAAAGGATCAACAGGAGAGCAGCTAACAATCACTGAAGGGTTTTCTTTCCACTACACTGTCCTCTCTGCCAGGACACTGGAGCCTGGAGGAGCTCTTGTCTCTAAGCCTACAGTGTTGTGTGTTCACGGAGGAAGCCTTTTTGTGTTTTAGCATCTAGCACATGACAAGATGCACTTCGTGTTTTTCAGTGAATTCTTATTTAAGGCCAGGTGACTCCACAGTGTACCTCAGTGTTTGGTCTAGGGCACCTGATGATTACTCAACCACTATTAAGTGCACATCTGCCATCCACCATCATCCACCCCTGGTTAATGCAAATCCCTTTGATCCTAATGTTACAGCATATTGTCTATGTGGATGTGTTTGTCCACACATTGCTGTAGGTCTTTTACTTTCTACTGAGAATCTGAGAGAGGACATAGAGCAGCACTACTGAATCAGCTCCCTTGCTGACTCAGGGGCATCTTCCCTGTCATCCCCAAACTCTCTCTGC
The DNA here is from genome assembly GCA_004027295.1 of Dolichotis patagonum. Classification (NCBI taxonomy): domain Eukaryota; kingdom Metazoa; phylum Chordata; class Mammalia; order Rodentia; family Caviidae; genus Dolichotis; species Dolichotis patagonum. Next base: position 59,527 of record PVJX010004619.1, read on the forward strand.
TTCCTGCCTCCATCCCTGAGTCTTTCTCCTCCTTAGACTGCTCTTCACCAGAGAGACTGTGGGGCCCAGTCCATCTGCACCTGGCTACACTGCCCTGTTTTCACAGGCAAATTTGGGTAGAAATCATGTTGACACTCCCTGCAACAGCACATGCATTGGGGATGACTTATGTCTTTTTAAGCTTACTCAAAGTTTAAGAAGACTTAAATCAATCATGTATGTTCAAGTAAATTTTTTTTCAAAAAATAATAAGACAAAGCATTTCAAGAGCCATGAAGAGGATCTGCCTGAATTTGTCTCCTCAGAACCATGTGAATCTGCAGGTGTTTTTGGGCCTGGTGCAAGGATCAACCCCATGCAGTGAGGACCTGGGAGCCAGGGCTGTGTGACAAAATGGGCAGTGGGTGAAAGTCTTCTCCTGATGGCACTATAGGGTCCCCCCTAGCATCCTGAGGTCTGTTCATCATTGCTAACCATGGCTACACTTGTGCTGGTGACAAAGGAACGGGTGTGATAGAATCAGCAGCAGCAGCAGCAGCAGCAGCAGCAATAACAACAACAACAACAACACAGCATCTTCCATGTGCCACTGTAAAAACAGAGGGAGCTGTGTGTGTTTCCTGGAGAGGATCCTACCTGGTTCCTGCTTAGGGAGAGCTGCAAGACTCAGGCCCTGAGCGGGAAGTGTACATATAAATAGTTTCTCAGTTTTCCACATCCCCTCGGAGGAATTATGAACATCTTATCTCAAAGAACATATTATGACTTGTAGATGTTAGATTCAGAATTTCTTACATTTATTACCAGTAATGAAAGGCACAGAATCACTGAATATATTGATGTAGTTGATAGGTTTCTCTCTGATAAATCTTGCCTGTGTTACTACAAAGACTCAGCCCTACTCAGATGGCCTGGATTAGCCTCCTGCCTACACCTTTTATTCTGCAGGGAGAGGAACCATGAAAGCAGTTCCTGTGCTGTGGATGTCTTCCAAAAACACAAACAAGGTCATATATAAGGTGGTAGAGCAGGATGTGACACGTGGTTATGTCTGTTGGAGAGGAGACAGAGGAACCCTTTCCTGCAGGGTCATTTTCTCTGTCCAAATATCCTCGTCCTTACTACAACTAGCCTATTTTGGATAAACTCATAAAATGGAAGCATAGGTTGGTGTGGGGTGATAACTCTGTAATTCTGACCCTTAGTAGGATGAGGCAGGAAGATCACCATGCATTTGAGCCCAACCTTTGCCATCTAGTGTGTTAAAGATCAATCTCATATGCTGAATGTTAAAGTGACACTGTCTTTCAAAAAATCACCCAAAAATAATGTGGATACAAAATGACTAGCAAGTGTTCAGGTTGAATTTTAGAGACATGCTATTGTGCACATGGTGTCCATAATATATAATTGTTTAAAACAGAAAACTACCATGAGTTAAATATTTATGATGTAGAAATACAACCCAGACAACAGGAGGAGCAGCTGAATGTAGACAGGCCATAACCAACTACTTGTTCCACAATGTTGTTTAGGGAGAAGAAACCTGACACCAAAGGCCTCCTTCTCTTCCCAGAGGATCAGAAACCACTTGGTGCCTTAAGCACACAACTCACATCATTATTTCTAGTTTCTGTTGGCTCTGCTGAGGTGGGACATGGATCACAAGATGTCTTAGAGAAGAAGGCAGGTGACAACAGAAATAACAGTGAAGAAAGAAGAATCGATAGAATCATAGGAGTGAGTCTGAGGAGACACAGAGGGAGCTGTGCCAAATTTGGTCCTGAATTGCCAGGACCAGAAACTGGGTGGGAAGCAAATTGGTTACAATGAGAGAAAAGGGCCAGGAAGATGGGTTCATCATTGCCCTGCTTCCACCACTTTCTGAATTTAACTTCCTAATTATGACAGACTCAAATGCATTTATAATTCATAATGAGTTTCCCCTCAGTAACACAAAAGAGTAAATATATTTGACCTCAATATCCCCCTAATAAAGGAAATGTACACCCTATATGAAAAAAACAATCTGCAGCATTAGATGGATATTATGCTCATGGGCTGTGCAAACCTCGCAGCTCCATCCTGAGACAGGGCTGAGTGCTTACAGCAGGGTAGCACTGTTGTCTACAAGATGAGACTTCTGGGTCTTCTCCTTTGCCTGGTGACAAGTCTCCATGGTAAGTATCCTCAATGTTAGACATAGGTCAGTGGAAATGTTACCAAAGCATGTGACTGATGGGATGGTATTTTGCCCCCAGGTGTCCTGTCCCAGGTGCTGCAGCAGGAGTCAGGACATGCCCTGCTGAAGCCCCTGCGTTCCGTGCAGGCCTCACCTGCTCAGGCTCTGAATTCTCCATCAGAATCAATTACTACTACTGGAGCTGGATCCATCAGCCACCAGGAAAGTGTCTAGAGTACATGGTATACATAAGCTACAGTGGTAGCACTAGCTATAACCCGTCCTTCCTGAGCTGCATCTCCATCTCCAGAGACACAGGCAAGCACCAGTTCTCCCTGCAGCTGAACTCTGTCACTGAGGAAGACACAGCCACCTATTACTGTGCAAGACTCAAGGTGGTTTCCTGCAAGTGTGAGCCCAGACATAAACCTCCCCACAGGGAAACGCAGCAGCAACAGGGGGTGCACTGTGCATACTGCTCTAGGAAACCAGCTTTACAATCCTGTAGTGACAGACAGCCTCAAGAGTTGTTTCAGTAGTCAAGCAAGAGAAATTCTAGAGACCCTCTATGTCACTGATCTTACAGTGTTATGTTTTCATGGAATCAAGCTTTTATTTGTTTCCTCGTCTACTTCATTATTGATTGCACAACGCATTTTCAATGAAGCCATTGTTCACAGCACAAGTGATTACACTGTCTCAATAGCTTTTAGGTGTAGAAATATTTGATTTGATATTGATTTCTTTGTTGACTGCAAGTCTGCCCTCTAACCTTCAATGCATCTGCCAGGCATCTCCTTCTGAAGGGCACTCATCAATTCTGTTCATGCACAAACTTTTACTCTGCATGGCTAGACATCGCCATATGTGTTGATCTGAGTGTTCACCTGTTTTTGGAGTTGTTCATTTCCCCATTCTTGGTGATGTAGGTGATACTTGGAGAGCTGTGTTAGATTCCACTGTGGAGGGTCCTCTCTCAGCACCTCATTGGTAGAGAACATGTTGTCACACATCCTGCACTCATAGGGCACTGACTGAGCAGTGTTTATTAGGACCTACCATCAGTAGCCAAAAACTCTTATACACTGTCTTAAATATACTCTCTATTTTTACCCCAAAGTAAATGTGTTGCACTTAATTTTCCCTCCATAAAATTTGGACATCTCTGCAAGCTGCTGTCAGTGTGTCCAGAAACACTGCTGACCTGGGAATCTGACTGTGGATCCATGAAAGAACAAGGTGCCCACAGCAGAGCCAAGACCAGAGAGGAAGGCAGGGCCATAGGAACTTGGACTCTTGCTCTCTCTGTGCTATCCTGAGTTCCTGATGACAAGACTGGGCAATGCCTGGACTCTGGCACCTGCCTGGTGTGAAATCATTGGAAGGGAGCTTTGGGATCACAGGGATTTGGGGACATATGAAAATGTCACTGAGAAGATTCCCTAAGATGTAGATCATGGTGGCTGTGTCTCTACAGTTTCAGAAGTGTAAACAGTCATTTACTCATATTGTCAAAATTTTGAACAGAATTAAATATTATAGAGAAATCTGCGCAACGCTTTTACATAATTATCCATCTGTATATCATCTATCTATTGACCTATGTGTGTTTGTATCCATCATCATCATTCTATCCATCTAAACTCTGTCATATTTTTATTTACTCATCAACTCTATGCATTCAACTTTCAGTTATGTATCTATTATAAGTTTATTATTTATACACTTTTTTGTTATCTATTTTTCATTTGTGCCTTGTAATTATATGTACTTCCTGGATATATCATGCAAAAGTTAACTATTTTGCATCACTCTCACCATACACTCTTAACTATTTCATCATCTTTTATCTATCTGTCATTAATGGATATATCATCTGCTTATCTCTAGCAACATAGGTGATAATAAACTGTGTATGTAATTAATAAAGATTGATATACTTGACAAAACTGCCTAAAGAGACCAAGAGCGAGATATGATCCACAAGACCTCTTGTCCATGACTTATTTCCTCATGTAAATCATCCGACAGCACTTCACTGGAGGAGATGACATTTTCTTAAAAGCTGAAGCTTGCACATGAAAAACAAGCTAGCAGTCACTGACCTGAGTACTTGCTATAGAAAGATAAAATTTGGTCTTCACTCAACAGTCAGCAGTCCTGCCACACAATTAGTTCAATGTCTGTATTGAAAAGTAGAAATAGTTCAAATGAGTTTTAAAGTTGCAGCAGGTGTAGAAGTTAGAAATAGTTCATAGATTGCCTGCTGTTTTCCATAAACTGCAATATTTCCTCCTGCATGTGGGTGACACTGCTGACATAGTGCTAGGTGAGGATGCAGCTTTCAGATATCCCACCCCACACCTGAGGACTCCCAGCTGTACCAGGTGACATGGACGGGCTGCTCTCCTGTCTCTCCCTGGTAACAGTCCATGTCTAAGAGACTGAATGTCCTTCTATGCCCAGTAGTCCCCTGAGGTGGGAGCTGTCCCAGCACTTGATCCATACATCTTCTGTCTTCTCTCAATCTGGACCCACCTGATGCTGCTAACTCCTTAGCCCTGTGATTGCCAGCAGCTCCAAGCTCAGTGCATGTCTCCAGGGACCCTCTTCTCTGCTGCCACCTTCACTTCAGCATGTGCTTGCTGGTGTGGAGAGCAGTTTAGGTGCGAGTATTTCACGCTCCTGTGCAAGAAGGTCATTTGCCTAAGCACTGACTCCAGATAATGCCTCAATGCCTTCTTCCATGTCCTCCTCATCACCAGGAAGCACTCTGAATCCAGGTTCTGCAGTTGTACATGGAGACAAATAAGCTTTCACTGCCCACTCAGACTGGTTTCCTTTGCTCGGGAGAGGGGTTGGCACCAGCCACCTCTTCTAATCTCGTCCCTCATTGCTACCTCTGTCTACTGATCTGTGAGAAAGAAGTGGGACCAGGGGCCTCCTATGCTCCATTGTTGCTCCAGGGCTCAACTTAGTCCAAGATGCAGCTGAGTAGAAGTCTCTGTCTTTCTGAATCAAGTGCTCAGGATTTTGCTCAGCACTTAGGAGCAGGGTCACAGAGCTTATATCTTGAGACCTGAGGTTGAGGTCACTGACAGAAGCCTGTTCAGAAGCCACTACATGCTTGGCTGTTTGATTTAGAAAAGTGAAAGTTGCTTTTCTTGAAGGAGATTAGGTAAAATTCAATATTCCATTCAAAGTAAATTTATTTTTCTTGCACTGTGCCCCTTTGAGTCTCTGCAGACATAATTCAAGCTACTGCTTAGCAGCATGTCGCAGAGTGGGTCCTGAGATCTTCACCTTCTGTCACAGAAGAGTGAGACATGTGTTTCTCTTGTGGACGAAACATCTTCCCTAAACAGCACTAGAGATCAGCTCACCACTTCTCTCCCTGCCCCATAAGCCTGACCTGTGTCAGTCAGTCATTCTTTGTCTATGAGCTCAGCTGTTTAGTGCACCCCTCAAAGCAGTGGCTTCCCGAGTTGCCTGTCCTGTATCCTCACTTTTGTTTTTTGTTAACTTTAAGAATTCCTAGTGTGTTTCTCTGTTTTCTTTCACTACAACAAATTGCTGAGATAATAAATTTCAAAGGAAAATGAGTTGTTTTGTCTCACAGTTTCACAGCTACAAATCAATTGTCAAAAGTTCTCATGGTTTCTAGGATTTTCCTAAGTACAAGGGATGAAAATACAGTGTACATCCTGTGCAAATACACTGTCCAAATTGCCAGAAATCACAAAAGAGAGAAAAGCTTAGATCTGAGAATCCCCTAAATAAGTGTGCTCCAGGGATGTAGACATATTCCACTAGCCCCATCTTCCAAATCTCTGCAATCTCCTTATGCTCCATGGACTGGGGTCAAGGCCTGAACACATGGCTCTCATTGGGTGCTTATTCATAAAATCGTACAGGTTCTGCCCATGGTGACTCAAATGACAGGATTTTACACATTTCTTTGCTCAAAAAATCCAAGTCAATTTTCTCACACATTCATTCTTCGAGAACAGGTTGGTTGAGTCAAGGTCTTAGCTCTTGAAAATAGTTTAGCAATAAACATGATAGTGATTGTTTGCTTTGATATACACATTTAAGAAACTTTGAATGTATCCCCGCAATGGAATTTGTGAAATATAGTGAAATCGTGTACCTTACGATTTATGGAAATTTCATACCAGTTTTTGTAGCCAGTGAAGGAATTTACATATCTTCCAAGAGTGTAATGATTTCCCCTTCTACACATCTTCAGCAGGGATCATCACAGTTTTGTTTTTGTATTGCTCATATTTGAAATGAGGCTGTGGTGGATGATAATGTATTTTCATTTGTAAAGCTAGAATTGTTACTCTGAGCATTTTTCTGTGCAATTTTTCCATTTGTTCTTCCTTTATACAGATATCTGTTAAGATTATTAGTCAGTTGTAAAGAAATTATTATCCTAATGATTATTTTTAGTATCACTTTACTTTCTACAATTTCTCTTCATTATGCATTGTTTATATAACCATGTTTCTACTCAATCTTGTACCAAATCATATTATGATGTCTTGACTTTCTGTTGATCATTTCTGTTTCTATGACATTTGTTTCTAGTTTGCATTAATCCCACTTTTCTACTTTCGCTTTTGTTTCCTGTGTGTTTATATTCTTGTGAGGAACATATTCTCCTTTGCCTAAGCAATACAGAAGTCGACATATATTTTCCTTAATTTTAAGATGTTATTTTTGATGCTCATGTGTTTGATTTTTAGTGTAAAGCTGCAGATGCTGAGACACAGGTTTCTGATTTCATGGTTCACCATGGAGAATCATATTTTCTCGGCACCATTTGCTGAAGTAACATTAATTGGCAAACCTGAGGTCCTGCCACTTTTGTTGAAAATATTATGGCTCACAGAGGATGGTTCATTTCTCAGTATTTTATTCTCTCTTTTTTATTTTTGCCACCAGGGATCACACTCATGACCTAGTGCTTGCCAGGCAGGCGTTTATGCTGCTGAGCTCAATTCCTAGCTCCAGTATATTATTCTTTTGCATGGTTGCACTTGTCCATTTTTGCCAGCGTCATGATGTTTCTGTTACTGTATTTTTATATAATGTGTAACTATTTAGATCATGTATTACATTGGTGTATTATGATGCCATCAGCCTTTTTTTTACACAATAATTTTTTCCGTCCTGCACATCGCTATTTTTACTTCAGGAATGGAGGGATTTGTTTCTACTTCAGGGGAAAATACCATTGGAATTCCACTTGGTGTGCATATTTATTTAGGCAATACTGCTACTTTTTGGTGGGTGTACCAGGGATCAAACTCATGACCTCGTGCTTGCCATGCAGGGGATTATGCCACTGATCTCAGTCCTCAGTCTAGTAATACTACTACTGTATGTTGAGTGTTCTTCAAGATAAGTGAGTAAATTCTTTATCCTCAACATCTTTCTTTGGAGATATGATGTGAATTTAAAGTTGCTTGGTTGTTTGAGATCTTTAGGTAACTGGATCACTCAACAGAAGAGGTCTTGATACCATCCTTCCCTTCTGTACTCAGTCTCTTCTTGTACGTTCTTGTGTAGTTCATCTCTAGGGACGCAATGATCACCAGAAATAGCACAGGGTAGAATATCAACTCAAAGGAAAGGAATCTCTATTACTTGGTAATTTCCAAGTCCAGCCAAGTTATAAATCACACAAGGCTTCTTTTAAAATCGAATTTATTCTAGAATAAAAAGAAAAAAAGAGAAGGAGGATGAGAAAAAGAAGAAAGAGGAGGAGGTGGAGGCTGAGGAGAAGAATCAGGAGCAGTAGCATGAGTAGAAGAAGGAGAAGGAGGAGGAGACTACAACAAACTGTCAAATCATGTCCATCAGCGGCAACAAGAGCACACATTGGGAAGAGTCATCCCCAAACTTTTCATGCAGAGCATAGCACATCTGCATTCAGTCATCAGAACAATAGCAGCACATATATTTCTCTTCAGATATCTCAGAAAAATCAGTAGTATTACTATCTGAGCTATTTTTTTCCACATATATGTATTCATATGTATTTTCTTTTGGCTTATCACACTACACAGCACGATGTTTACACATATGTATCTTATTTCACTGCTGTGTATATTCTCAAGTTGCATACATTTACTTAAAAAATTTACCAGTTTATTCTTCTTTATTTCTGAGTAGTACTCCAGTGTATAAAAGTACATCATTTTTATTCATTCTTCAGTCTATGGGCATTTAGGTTGTTTCCAAGATGTGGCTATTAAGAACTTTGCTGCTATAAACATGGGTTTATATATCACTGACGTATAATGTGTTTAATTCTACACACCAAGTTTACTAGACTCAGCACTGAGGACACAAAGGGAAACGGTGATAAGGAGAGCAGCATAGATGGAGAGAAACCAGAGATTGCTCAACAGGAAAACTGATAAATGCCCCAAAGAGGATGTAGAATCGGCCACTTCCACCACAAAGGGGAGAGGGGGCAATTGAGAGCACACCAAAGTACACAAATGGAAGATGACCTCAAGTCTCATTTCTCAATGTTTCTTCAAGTGTGAGTCACAAATATTTTGAATCCAACCCTCTCACTACCACCCATGAGGCTTCTAACAGTGTGGCCTGCAATACAGCAGTGTAGGGTGTACAGATCATCTGTGCACATGTGTTCAGTGGGAGCTCGTTCTGCATCTATGCACAGTCTAAGAGCTATGGGCACTGTCACCTCCATGTGGCTGTCAGAGCAAGACTCAGATGCCCCCAAGGGCAGGTAGTGATCATCACAGAAGGGAGGAAACTGTAGGGCCTCCGCCAAGCCAACACCACCCCAAGTGTGTGGCTGGAGCTGGCACAGAGCAGCCCAGGACAATGTAGGCTTCAGGTCCCCTCAGTATGTACTCTTATCGCAGCTGCACCCTCAATATTAGGGGATGGGGTGCCAGGACCCTTTCCAGTTGTGAAATAAAGTCACAGTAATCTAAAGCAAGGAGCATGACTTTGGGTCACTAAGGGGAAAGGTGCATCTAGCTGAGTTTTGTTGGTGTTGATTTTGTTTTCCTTTCTGTGCTTTTATTGGGAATGTCCACCCATGCCAAGCCCACTGCTGTGTTCAGGAAGCACTTAAATTGTTTAATTTCAGAAATGCAGAGAAGTACCATCCAAAAAACGCTACCCATTATTTAATTATAGGTTATTTACATCTGACTTTTAATTTTGTACTAGAGAGATTGAAAGCTTTGGGGCCAGTAGGAAAGAGAAAAAAGACTTTAGTCAGAGATAAAACCAGGATGGATTTGTATATCTTCATCTGAGAACTGTGTGTTGATCTCAGCTCCCCATTTTGGGAGAGGGTCTTTGAATTTGGGGGGTTGATGTTTTTCAGTTCTTTATATGTTCTTGGAATATCTCCTTTGTCTGAGGGGTTGCTGATAAAATTCTTTCCCATTCTGTGGGTTTTCTTTTCACTCTGATGGTGATTTCTTTTGAAGTGTGGAAACTTTTCAATAATATAATATCCCAGTTGTTGATTTTCTGAAATGTTTCCCGTGCAGCTTGTGTTTTGTTCATGAATTCTCTCCCTACACCTATGTCTCCCAGATTTCTACCTACCTTATCTTCTAGAAGATTTAGTGTTTTTGTTTTAATGTTTAGGTCTTTGATGCATTTAGACTTTAGTTTTGTGCATGGTGATAGGCATGGATCTATTTTCAGTGTTCTGCATGTGGAGAGCCAATTTTTCCAACTCCATTTATTAAAGAGGGTATCCTTCCTCCAGTGAACATGTTTAGCCCCTTTGTCAAATATCAGGTGGCTGAGTGTCTTTTACCTATATTTCTATCTTCTAATCTGTTCCATTGATCCTTAGGTCTATTTCTTTGCCAGTATCATGTTGATTTTATCACAGTGGCTTTGTAGTACAGCTTCAAGTCAGGAATTGAGATGCCTCCTGACTTGCCTTTATTACCCAGAATTACCTTTGCTATTCTAGGTTGATTCTGGTTCCAAATGAATTTTAGGAGTGTTTTCTCTAGATCTGTGAGGTATGTCAATGATATTTTGATTGGGATGGTAGTAAATCTGTATAATAGTTTTGGGAGTATGATCATTTTCACAATGTTGGTTCTTCCTAGCCAAGAAAATGGATCATCTTTCCATTTTGTTATATCGTCTTCAATCTCCCTTTTTAGTGTAGCATAATTTTCAGTATATAGGTCTTTTACATTTTTAGTTAGGTTGATTCCTAAGTACTTCATTTTTTTAGATGTTATTGTGAAGTGCGATATTAACATCATTTCTCTCTTGGTGAGGTGCTTGTTTGTGTACAGGAATGCAATTGATTTTTGAGCATTGACTTTGTATCCAGCTACACCGCTGAATTTGTTTATTACCTGTAGTAGCCTTTTAATGGAATTTTTGGGGTCTTCTATATAAAGTATCATGTCATCTGCAAATAGTGATAATTTAACTTCTTCCTTTCCTATCATTATTCCTTTTATTTCTCTCTCTTTTCTGATTGCCCTGGCTAGTGTTTCCAGAACTCTTTTGAATAGGAGTCATGATAGTGGCATTTTGTCTTGTTCCTGATTTTAAAGTGAAAGCTTTCAGTTTTTGTCCATTTAGTATTATATTGACTGTTGGTTTGTCATAGATGGCCTTTATAAGGTTGAGGTAAACACCGTGTATTCCGAGTTTCTGAAGGGTTTTTATCATGAACAAGTGTTGGCCATTATCAAAAGCCTTTTCTGCATCTATTGAGATGACCATGTGGTTTTTGTTTTTGGCTCTGATGATGTGGTGTATTACATTTATTGATTTGCATATGTTAAACCATCCCTGCATTCCTGGAATGAACCCCACTTGGTCATGATGTGTAATCTTCTTGATAATTTGCTACATTCTATTTGCTAGTATTTTATTGAGAATCTTTGCATCTATGTTTATTAGTGAGATCGGCCTATAGTATTCCTTTTTGGTTGGGTCATTGTCTGGTTTTGGAATCAGAGTAATTCTTGCCTCTAGGAATGATTTAGGGAGGATTGCTTTCTTTTCAATTTCATTGAAGAGTTTCAGGAGTATTGGCATCAAGTCTTCTCTAATTTCTTATAAAATTTAGCTGTGAATCCATCAGGATCTGGGCTTTTCTTTGTTGCTAAGTTTTTTTATTATGTTTTCAATTTCAATAGCTGATATTGGATTATTCTAAATTGCTATATCTTCTTGGTTGAGCTTTGGTAGTTCATGTTTTTCTAGAAATCTGTCCATTTCCTCTGCGTTTTCTTCTCTATGTGAGTAGAAATTTTCAAAGTAGGTGTTTATGATATATTGAATTTCCATGGTATCTGTAGTAATTTCTCACTTTTTGGTCCTTATTGCGTGAATTTGGGTTTTTTGAAGAAATGTTCACCATCACTGGTCATTCCAGAAATGAAAATTAAAACAACATTGAGATATCATCTCACACCGGAAAGAATAGCTGCCATCAAGAAATCAACTGATAATAAATATTGGCCAGGCTGTAGGGAAAAAGGAACACTGCTACATGTCTGATGGGAGTGTAGAATAGTACAACCAATATGGAAATCAGTATGGAGAATTCTCATAAGACTAGGGCTGGAAGCTCCATTCAACCCAACTATTCCCCTCCTGGTTATTTTCCCAGAGAAACTGAAAACTTCATATAACAGTGATATATGTGCACCCATGTTCATAGCAACAGAATTTGTAATAACTAAATCTTGGAAACAGCCAAAATGCCCATCAACTGCACAATGGATGAAAAAAATGTGGTATTTTTATACAATGGGATATTACTTAGGTATAAAAAAGGATGATCTTGAGGCCTTCATAGTGAGGACAACTTGAGACTCTCCTCATTAATGAAATATGTAAGAGTCATGTTTATAAATATCACATTGTTTCTCTAGTATAAAAAGTAATAAGAACTGTAGGAGTAATGAAACCCAAAGTGTGTAATTGCTACTGTAAAAAAGAGAGGAAAAGAAAGTGCTCTAAAGGATATAACTGCATGTGTGTTTAAGTGTGTAAGATATATATCCATATTATTGTTTTTGTTAGAATGTTGAGCAGAACCATTAACAGGCTCATTGTTTGAATGTGTACTTTGTATGTTTTAACTTTGCAACTTGAACACCGATTTCCAATGATGAAATTATGTAACTTATCAAGTGCTGATTTGTTAGGGTTTTTGTTTTTCACTTTGTTTTTGTTTTGTTTTGTTGTGATTGTTGTTCTATTTTTTCTTTTTTTTTCTTTCCCCTTTGGAATTCTATACTGTTGCTACCCTCTTTCTGTTTTGTTTGTTTGTTTTCTTTCTCTTTCTCTTTAAATAAAACATTTAAAAAAACAGGATAAGGAGAGGATGGAGAGCTGGGATCTGAGAATCTGGGCTCTCCGGGTTTCCACATGGGATCTCATGCGCCCCCTGGCGGACGTTATTAGCATGTGGAGTCTTTTTTGAGAGATTCGCCCCGAAGAGACTGAAATTCTTAGAGGAAATCAGGGATCTTGAGACCTGAGCTGATCTCCAGTTTTGTCTCCCTGCAATGGAGGAACTCAGTAGGCATCTGTCTGTTCTGCCACCTGAGGTTTAGAAATAAGACAAGGGTTGGAGCACACAGATGTCTTCTGCCAGACACCAACTCTGTCATTGTCTGTTCTTGAACTTTAGAGGCATAAAATGCAAGGTAAACACGTATTTCATGTATGTTACTCCTTGTGGGGTATTTATACAGTGCCTTTCATAGGCATAAGCACTCCCTAAGTTCTGCAACTGTCATGTTAAAACTGATGCTTCAGCACACCCAGTGTTTAGTAATCCAGGAATTGCTTCTGGGTTAATCAGCTGATCACATGGTCTAGCATGACCTCAGGCCCAGGTTGATAAGGTTTCATCCTATTTATTATGTAAGCCTCCTATGCCCAAATTCTGTATTTCTATGGCCTTGTAATTCCATTCCTTTTATGTGCTTACAAACTATTAATATAATAACCCATTTTTTGTTTATGGTTGTACTGTTTGTTATTAAAAAAACATTTTTTGGGTGTCTACATTTTCCAGATGATGATCAGATGTCTTTGCAATAACCCTAAGATTAGAACACTTAAAAGACCATTAATAAAATAACTGAGGAATTAATCTGAAGTGTTAGACCATTAATTTTCTGAATAATTTTGCCTTATTGGGAAGAACATTCCTGAGAATCAATAGGCAAATAGCCTAGCACTGAGCTATATTGCCAGGTTTATTTTTATATATTTGAAGTGAATCAGCATAACTATCTGTGAATGCTGATTCATACAATCATATGAGTATATTTCAAATAAACATTCTGTGTTAAACATGAGCAGCACTATAGGACATGTGCTTATAGTGTAAATGCTAAAATAGGAAAGTTAGTGTAAAGCACCCTGGGGATGGTCATTAGCTGCCTGGAGATGGGATGCAAAAGCAAATCAGGGGAAGGAGGGATTGCAGAGAAACCTCAGGACACACTGAGGATGAGGCATGAGTTCACTAATGTGATTGTGTTTGTGGCTGTACAACTGTTCCTGTATGTCAATACTTCTCAGATGCACACTTTTTCTATGGGAAGTTTATGTGTTATGTCTGATGAAGCTATCACAGACACACAAATTCTAAACACAGAGAAAGAGTGAGACAGTTCATGAGGTGGAAATAACAGACACAGTAGCAGGCCTCCACACGGACAAAGGTTCTGTTTCTTCTCAGAAGCCAGCAGAATGCAGCAAAGTCAAAAATGTTGTCCCTTTAGGAAGAGTGGAAGGGAGCCACCCCAAGTTGTGTGCTCTGCCCAGGATCTTTAACAGGAAGCAGTTTGTTCACAGATTACCAGAGCATTGGACCAGACAGTGGGGAGGACATTTACAGCACAGCAGCAATCCTGGAGGAATGAAAAGTGTTCCTGATATTTTGATATTTTATGTATTTCTAAAACAAAAATACAAATATGCATGTTATGGGTACATGAATAAAAATAGACATAGAAATGAAGATCAAGAATTCACGTCAAAGAGAGTCTTTACATTGTATGAATGACATTATGGATACCAATCACTCTCAGTACATTAACAACAGATGTGAGCTCTGCCCTCTCTTTGTTTTTCATGCCCACAGCTGTCTTTATAGCAGGAGGCCATGCAAATAGGCCTCTCTGTACTAATGTAAAAGAGTACAGCCCTCACCCTGCAGCTCTGCTCAGGAGTCCAGCCCTGGTGACCAGCTCTTCCTACTAGGTGAGTACAGACAGCTCACCATGGAGTTTGGGATTAGTTGGGTTTTCCTGTTAGCACTTCTGAAAGGTAAATTATTGAGAACAAAGGATATGGAATGGGAAATTGGATGTGACTGGGATAAAGACTGGACATGTGTGCCATTTTCCTAAGCAGTATATCTCTGTGCTTGCAGGTGTCCAGGCTGAAGTGCAGCTGGTGGAGTCCGGGGGAGGTTTGGTGCAGCCTGGGGGATCCCTGAGACTCTCCTGCGTGGCCTCAGGATTCACCTTCAGTGGCTATGGCATGAGCTGGATCCGCCAGGCTCCGGGGAAAGGACTGGAGTGGATCTCAGATATAGGTAGCAGTGGTAGCACATACTACGCAAACTCCGTGAAGGGCCGGTTCACCATCTCCAGGGACAATGGCAAGAACACGCTGTATCTGCAGATGAGCAGCCTGAGACCCGAGGACACGGCCGTGTATTACTGTGCAAGAGGCACAGTGAGGGAACATTCCTGTGAGCCCAGACAAAAACATCCTTTTAGGCGTGTTCAGGTCCAGCAGAGGTCGCTGTGCTCTGTGGAGAACCAGGCAGGCCTAAAGAGCAGGTGCAGAGTAAGAAACAGAGGAGGGAGGGCTTCCTGGGGCCTCTGGGTTTCCTATCTGCACTAACGTCTTAGGTCTTGATCCGACCCATAGTGAAATACCTAAGTTCAAGGAAAAATTCTCTGTTAAATGTAATTGACGAGTACATAAGAAGCACTGAATTTTTCATTTTCTCTGTGTAAATTTTAGTTATGTGTAAACAAAACTTGCACTCATCTCAAAGTTACTTGTGCATTTCATGAAGTTAATTTTCTATCCAATGTAACATCCTCTTCATTTAAAAATATATTTCTGGCTTTGTTTTTGGTAATGAGAAACTGTCTCTTGCGGTGATAAATGCTTCAGATTAAGAAATTAAATCCTCCTCATCCCTCTCCATGTGGTCTGAGAACACACAGCTCCCTCCCCTAATTGAGCACCTCAGGAGACCTGGTTCCCCGGCTCAGCCCCAGCACAAGGAGGAGCCCAGAGCTCAAGGGATCAGGGAGGGGGCAGCCTGACTGGACTAAGTGCAGTGTCTGTGGACCTTGATGTGCTCTTTCTAGAGAAGAGGGTTGAGCAGGACTTGCTTCTTTGCCTTTCTTTTGTGCCTCACAAATTAAAAAAAATTCATATAATACATAGCAAAAGCATTCTCTATCTTAATCTCCACTTCTTTCTCTCCCATCTTTCTTTTTCTGTAGTTTTCAATTTTTATTTTCAATGAGGAAAATAGAACAGTAAAGTGAAACAAAACCAAATAGCCATAGCACAGTTGGAAACTCAGCATGGTTACCATTTTGCACAATTTTGTCCTCTAATTAGTTGCTCAGTCTCCGGGCCCCAGGCTTGCAAAGTCACTCAAATAATTTGAAAGTAAGCTGTCTTCCTAATTTAGTTGGCAACATCTCAGCCTGTGGTTCATCCCATTGCTTATGTGTGTGTTACTGGGAGACAGGAGAGGGGAGGCTTAATGGCTTCCTTTCTGCTTCTCCCCAGCTGAGAGGGCTTCCGCCAGAGTGTGCTGTGTGGATACTGCACTGCCTCCTCTTGCTTTCCTCATCAGGCTGGTCCAGGGCCCCGACCCTTTTTTGCTGCTGGGTTACTTATTTTCTCTCTCTGTGTGCTTTTCCAACCACACTTCTGAACATTCCAGTGTCTGTGGGCACCACCTCAGTCCTCCTGCTCTTCCTTGTGGTGCTGTAGTCCAGGGTCTGGACTGCAGTCTTGGAGCAGTCTTCCTCTGCTGCTCATGGTTCCTCCATTCTCTTGTAAGTGTCCTCTCTTTGTTACTCATCTCTCAGTTTTCAGTCATCCAGGAAAACTGTAGATTTGATGGGGTGAAATCCTCCATACTCATAGTGTTCTTGTTTTCTTTTAAACAGCTTCCCAAATTCTGTCCTGATATATTTATTTTACCTCAAATAATTCTGTATTTATCATTCACAGTATATTTGTAAATTTTTCTAAACCAATGAAGTGTACCCTGGTAGTAAATAATGCATTTTCTACTGTTAGGATTTCCTGTGAGCTGGTACATAATGAATAGCATGAAATCACCTGCAGGCACATCCTTGGCTCTTGAAGGCAGAGCGGAGATGACATTCTCACACACAGTCCACAAATCTCTGATGTGATCAAGGACCTCACCCTCACATTTATCCACAGAGGCTAACACACCTCCACTTCCTCACCCTGCATTGCTCGTCACCTGGTTCAGCATCTTCATTGATGTGTGCTGTGTTTAAGGATTGAAAATTCATGTTCTGGATGTGATGTCTCAGATGCATCAGATGTTTCCCACCCAGAGTGCAGACAATTTTCAGAATATGCCCTTCCTGACATGCAGTGTGATGCACTCCATTGCACTTTCTGAATTACAGCTTCCTGCAGATCTTTGAAAATCTGAAATATCTTATCAGTTTTCTTCTGTTTCATTCTTCTCTGTTATTCAGAATTCAGTCATGATTGTGCAGGTATCATTTGCAAATTGAGACCTTTGCAGCCTAGCTCAAGTAAGAGTTCAAATGTAGCACTATTGTTGTAACTTGTGTTTCAAAGTAAAGTAGTGAATGGAACCAAGAGGAAAGTGGAGCTTCTGGGTGTTCATCTCACCACCTACTTCAGCTGAGATTTACTCAGCAACACGGCTGCTGCTTTGTGTTGCTGTGTCTCCACATTCCTGACCTTACAGTTACAAGGAGCCTCATTTCTTCTCAGATGTATTTCACAAAGTCCACCTCCCACCTTTAGTTTATATTCTTGTCTCATCATGGAGGGCAAAATCCAGCAGGGAACCATCCTCACATCCTAAGCATGAAATCCACCACCATCTTAGTACCTGGTTATCAACTGCCTCCTCACTTATACCTTCTAGGTATTTTACTCTTTGTGCTCATGTATCAGTGTTTGTTAATTGTTGGATCTTCCCATCAGACCTGC
>PVJX010004619.1:77090-93035 GCA_004027295.1 Dolichotis patagonum
ATGTAGAGTACAGGTAACGTTTGTCAATAGCAAAACTCACAAAGGAAACATCCACTTTCCTAATCTTCATAACCAAAACCTCACTGACCTTCCAAGTCTTTAGCAGAATCTGAGAACCCCTCCCCATCACAAGAGCTTGTGCATAACTGAGCCTTTATTCCTCTCTCTATGGAGTAAAGGTCATTCTTACTACATATCCATCAAAGTCGTGTAATTCAAAACAGAGATCAGAATTGTGGATACAGGAGTAACTCTAACAGTGACCTCGGAGCAATGAGGTAGAGATGTCAAGTATCAAAGTTCATAGCCAGTGCCCACCCAGAGAGTAACAGACTTGGCTACTTCTGGATATCAGGGTCAGTGCTCTCCTGCTTGGACTCACAACAGCTCTATCCTGTTGTGCAGATCCTAATCCTGTGGTTCACGTACAGCCTGTTAATCTATTTCTCCTTACCACTTTGGACTTGACTATTACCTGCATTCAGGTCACCTAATTATGAGTGGTTTTGGGAAGGAGGAGAAAACAAATAGAAAAGCATGTTTTGTTATCTAACTGTGATGAATGCAATCATTATATCCTGTTAATAAGGAAAAAATCTAAAAAAATGTAAAGATAGTGCAATATGCTAGATTGAAGTCTGTGTTGAGGAAATGACTTGGAGAAATAAGAATTTCAGAGGACATGGATAAAGATCAATCAATGTTTTGAAAGCATAGTGCACTGAAGAGCAGGGACCCATGCTAGTCACAGGCATACCACAGTACGACATCAGACCAGGTGTCTTGTGGATCACAGGTGAGGGTTCAATGGGGCATTTCCGTTTCCAAAGTAGAGAAACAGCATCAATGGCAGGGGTGATGATGCTCAACACTTGTGTCTTCCTTCTCAAGATGCCATATTGAGAGTGACTCCTGCACCCAGAATTTGTGCCTCTTCATGCTTCAAGTCACAATACACAGTCCCCATGCTCAGGATCTCCCAGTGAGGAGGGATGGAGCTGGGCTCTGCACTCCTTCATGACTCACTCAGGAATCCTGAGCCCCAGTGTCCTGACTCAGAGATGAATTGATAAGGATGTCAGCTCACAGAGCGATTCTTTATTGAGATCTAATTCATGATATTAATTCATCTGTTTGTGGTGAACTTAGAGAACTTGTAGTGTGCTTGCTATGAAACTGAGTGGAAAGCAATCATGAGACCCTTGCTGCATTGTACTACAAAACATTGCACTGAATCTGCAATTCACCAATAGTGCCCAAGAACTGAGCACTTCTGGGTGAAAAGAAACTGGAAACTCAGAGTTAATTTTTAATTTTGGAGACACTGTCATGAGCATAGTGCTTACAGTGCATAATTATTCACAAAGAGACAAGTGTAATTAGGTTAGCAATTGTAATTTAGGAATCATTTCCAGGAAACAAGAGGAGATGTGGAACCTAGAAAGGAACTGACACTCAGCACCTACACAAGCTCAGGTGGAAGAGGGACACTCAGCACAGAGAGGGTCCTTCTCTCCCCATGAGGATTCTCTCTGAGGGAGGCACAGGTCACACATCCTCATCTCTTCTCTCTGTAGGCTCAGGTCTGTGGGACGTGGATCACATGAGGTCTCAGATTAGGAGGCAGAAGGACCTCTCATGACAATGCTAATGGTGGTGAAGCTAGTTCCCCAGGAGCACCGATTGCACCAGAATGGATAGATTGCAGAGAGGAAGAGGGGGCTGTGCTTGTCTTCTTTCTGTAAAAGCATCAGTAGAGCACATGTATGAAGGCAGAGTCAGTGTAGGAACATGAAGGCAGCAGGAATGAAGGAAGGTAGTGTGAGGTCAGGAGGTCATGGCTCTGCTTCATCCACTCCAGTGAAGGCAGCTTGTGGCCTATCAAAGACCTGGACACTGCAATGGCAGGAGGGGAGATTCCTCTCTTGATCACAAGACCAGAGTTACCTTGGGTTGTACCTCACAATCATACAGTAAAGGGTCCTCCCTCAGACAAACTTATTTCCCAAATCTAGACTCTAATTCTCCCCTTCCCTGATGGAGCTGACAGCTCCCTCCTCAGACACTTTTAAGATTTCCCAGAAGACAAAGCGATGGCCTAGAATACACAATTGCTGCGTCTTCTCCTGTGCCTGGTGACAGGTTCCTATGATGGGTGTCCTCAATGTAACACACGGGTCCTTGGGTGATTAAGAAAGCAGCTAGCTGATAGGAACTTAACGCTTGTACCCAGGTGTCCTGTGCCAGGTGCAGCAGCAGAAGATGGACTGGGGTTTTTTGTTTCCTTTTTTTCTGACATTTGTATTGTATTGGGATCACAGTAAATTTTTTTCAGTAAAACTCTTTATTATCAAGTAATGGACTGTACATTCTCCTTAGGTATTTTAGGTAAGTTTATATTGCTGTCCAGTTATTTTCTTAAGAAAAATTTTAATGCTTGACAAAATAAAACAAAATTTTAGTACCATAGGATTTCTAGCAAGAACAAAGACATACAATTACTATGTACAATTTCACAAAGAAAAGCTTCTACTTCCAAGAGAAGTATTGTTGAAAATCCTGACTATCCTTAAGTTACAAGAAATTTCCTAGATGGCCAGTGTTTTCCTTGTCTTGCCAATAAATCAGACAATCAAAAATATAAATCAAACTTTCAGTGAGCTGAGAAGCATGAATATGTTGCCGGAAACTCAGTCATCTGGACCTTAGGAGTCTGTATGTGTATTACCAGCACTCATGAGGCTGAGTTAGGACGATTGTTGTAAGTTGGAGATCAGCTTGCCCTACAAAGTGAGTTTTAATTCAGTGTGAACTGCACAGTGAGCCCTTGCCTCAAAAAGACAAAATCAAAAATGTAAGAGAAATAAATTGCAATAGCTTCATAAAATAAACTAGAAAACAATTTAATGAAAAATTTGACAAATTCATGTAATGAGAAGTATAAAACATTGGTGAAACAAATGAAAAATTAAACAACATTAAAAAGAGATTTTCTGTTAATAAATGTAAAACATAATATTGTTGTATGTGCACAATTATTATACCAGCCACGTTTCTCTTGTTGAAAGAAATACAGTGATAAATCAACTTCAAAGGAGAGCAGGTTTGTTAGCTTAGGATACTGTGGCTTTGTTCTATTTCCCATTGTTTTGTTTCCTTGGACCTGTGACAGCTCAGTGCATCACAGTGGGAGTAGTGGTAGAAATGTTACGGTCAAACAATGCTGTCTGTCTGTGAAAAAAAGTGAGAAATACAGTGCTGGGTCCCATATCTCCTCCTGGACATTCCCTTAATAATCTAAAAATCCTTCTGTTATTTAGTACATATGTCAGGAAGGTGAGCAGGATGTGACCTGGGGTTTTGACTGTTGAAGTGAAACAGAAGAGCCAATTCCTCAGAGTCATTTGCTCTGGCCTAACATCCTACTTGACAGTGTGCCTAGCATTCTATTTAGGGGAGAGCAGTAAAATCGAAGTGTAGATGAATGTGCTGGAAAAGCATTACCACAGATTTTCCAGGGAAACCATTAAGGACAAAGGGTACCAGGTGAAGCTTAGGAAAGGGGCCAAAATGGATGTCACAGCTGGAGATCCCACAGGGAGCTCCATCCTGACCACGGAGGACCTGTGTAGGTGATTGAGCTGCAGATTTTACACTTGAGAAAAGAACTTGACCTTTCACCCCACTCTCATACCCCATGCTCACACCCATGGACAAATGTCTGCCTGATAAGGGTACAAACATTGCTCCTTTACAAGAGTTGGGAGGCTCTCTCACCCTTTGTGCAATTCTCCAAGTGAAATCATTAGACATTTCCTACAGTGACACAGCACATATCCTAGATGGTGTATGCACAGAAGGACAGGAATGTATGTTTCTCACTGATTATGTCTGTTGTGCTCTGAACTGGATATGGCAATGCCACCGTAAATATTCTTTTTGTTGTTCTGGAAGGGAACATCACAGACTTCCATGAAAATTTATTGGAATAAAGCAAGATCTGACCGCTTTTCTCTGGCTACAATTATGTGAATCTTAATATTCAGCATCTTTCCCTCAAAGCTCTGGAATGTGATGACTATTGTTAGTCCCGAAGGCAAAGAATTCATTAAAAGGACCTGAACTCTTTTTCCCTGGAGAAGAATGTCATTGTCAGGTGTTTCATGGTTCCTGACAATGTTACAATTGACATAGCATTGTTGAAGTCATTCTAGTTTGGTAGTAAGATTGTAAGCATAATTACAAAAAGAAGAATGAGGCCACATAACAGGAATGCTAACACATATGCACATGGCCAGGAAACGGAAGTCTGAGGAAATAGAATCACAGCATCTAAACTAAGGTGCACTGGCAATGGAAAACCATGTTCAACAAACAACAGAAGGAAATACATGTTTTGAGTTATGCATGGTTTCAGAGTTATGTATTTCTGACGATCAGGAGGATGAAACAACAAAACCACCACACATTTGGGGCTGACCTTTCCCACCCAGTGAAGTAAAGAGAAACCTCATGGACTGAACTGTAAAGTGATGCTTGCCTTCAAAAATTTACTATCAATAGAATGTGGACACAAGATGATGAGCAAGAGTGCAGGATGAAATTTAGAGACATTGCTATTTTGGGCATGGTGTTCATAATTCATAATTATTCAAAAATGAGTAGTAAAATGTGATAAATATGTTCAACTTAGCAATGACCTCCAAAGAACAAGAGCAGAAGCTGAAACTGGAAACGGAATGAAAACCCAGTGGACACACATGGTCATATGGTTTCAGCAAAACAAAAATACATGGCCTCCGTCTCTTCCCAGAGGATTAGAAACTTCTCTGTGGTGTAAGCACACAACTCACAGCCTGATTTCCAGTGTCTGCTGGCTCTGCTCGGGTGGGACTTGGATCACAGGATGTCTTAGAGTAGGAGGCAGGTGGACCTCCCCTGACAACAGAAATGACAGTGAATCAAGCTCTCAAGCTGCATGGATGGAACCATAGGAGAGAGAAGAAGGACACACAGAGGGAGCTGTGCTTTGTTTATTCTTGAGAACTGGCACCAGAGCCTGGATATGAAGAGAGTTGGATGGAGGTATAGGAAGGGAGAAGGACTAGGAGGAATCAATTCCTGGGATCAGGAAGATGGGGTCATCATTGCTCTGACTCCACCACCCCCGTAAATTTATCTTCTCACCTATCACAGACTCAAAGGCAGCTGGAATTCAAATCAAGAGATTCCTCTCACTAGCACAAAAGAAGCAGAAGTAGCCTGGCCATAATGTCCCCTTCATATAACAAATCTGCTCAATATGTGCAAATATCTGCTCCAACTTTAGATTCATAATCTGCTGACAGTTTGTTGTAACTCAAAGCTCTATTCACAGACAGGGGGGAGGTCTCTCAGGAAGGCAGATGTATGGTCCACAAGATGAGACTGCTGGGCCTTATTCTGTGCCTAGTAATGGGTCCCCATTGTGACCCATATCTTCAATATCAGACATGGCTCCATGCAAAGGTTACCAATGCACGTGAGTGATCGGATGGTATTTATTTTTTCCAAGTGTTCTGTCCCAGGTACAACTGCAGGAGACAGGGCCTGGCTTGGTGAACCCTGGGTAGAGCCTGTCCTTTCCCTGCTAGTGTCTGGATTCTCCATTAAAACCAGTGGTTATGCTTGGAGCTGGATGCTTCAGTCCCTTTAAAGAGGCTGGAGTATATGGGGTACATAAACTATGATGGTGACAAAGGCTACAGCCCTTCTCTTAATAGCCACATCTCCAACTCCAGTGACATAGCCAAGAGCCCATTCTCCCTATAGCTGAATTCTGTCACCACAGAGAACACAGCCACCTATTATTCTGCAAGATACACAGTGCTTTGAGACAAATTTTAGCCCGAACAAAAATGTCCCTGCAGGAAGACTTAGGACAAGCACGGAACATGCTGAATGCGCTGCTCTAGTGAACCAACTTCATAGCCCTGTGGTGACAGCCTGGAGAATTTTTTCAGTAGTCAAGAGACAGATATTCTAGAGACCTTCTATGTCACTGATCCTACATTGTTGTGTTTTCATGAAATCAGGTCTTTATTCACTTTGCCATCAATTTCATTAATGATTTCACAGCGTATTTTCAGTGAAACCCTTCTTCACAGCACAAGTGTTTACACTGTCTAAATAGATTTTATGTGTATAAATATTTGATAGTTATTTCTCTGTTTACTTGATGTCTGCCCTCCACTCTCACATGCAATTGTGTGGCATCTCCTCCTGAAGGGCACTTTCCACTTCTGCTTATGCAGAGAGTGTTACTCTGAATGGCTGGACATCACTGTGTGTTGATCTGAGTGTTCACCTATTATTGGAGCTGTTCATTGCCCCACCGTTGGCGATGTGTGTGATGCCTTGGAGACCTGTGGTATATTCCTCAGTGGAAGGATCTCTCTTGGCATCTGATTGGTAGGGAGCATCACACTCTTACACATCCTAAGGTCACAGGGCACTGCACAAGCAGTATTTATTAGGACCTAGGGTCAGTAGTAGTGAGTCTCAGAAACTCTTATGGAATGTCTCAAATATCATGGCTTTTTGTAATTCTAAGTGAATTTATTGTATTCACATTATCCTAAATAAAATTTGTACATCTCTACAAGGTTGCATCAGCATGTGTAAAACAGTGACATCCACTTCTTCCTCATCTGTTACTTGATCTGGTAACTTGACCATGCATGCATGAAAGAACAAGGTACCCACAACAGAGTCAAGACCATAGATGAGGCCAGAGCTTGGCCACAGAATAACCTAGACTCTAGCTCTCTCTGTGCTCTCCTGAGTCCCTGAGGACAATGCTGGACCAGGACTCAACACTGACTCCTGCCTGCTATGACACCATGAAGAGAGAGCTTTGCAATCACAGGGATTTGGGGACATGGAAAAATGTCACTGAGAAGATTCGCTAAGATGCATATCACAGTGGTTGGATCTCTACAGGTTCAGAAGTATAACCAAGCATTCATTCATACATTCAAAATTTTGAAAAATTTAATTAATATGGAGTAAATCTCAGCGGGTATTTTACATATTTATCCATCTTGTCATCAACTGTCCATGGATTTATGTGTGTTTCTACCCACGATCATCATTCTATACATCTATGCTGTGTCAAACATCTATTTACCAACCAAATCTAGCATTCATCTTTCATTTATGTATCTATCTTAAATTTATTATTTATACACAATTATGTTATCTGATTTTCATTTTGTGCTTTTTAATTATCCCTCCTTCATATATGTATCACCCAAATTTTAACTTTTTTATATCATGCTGGCCATTAACATCTTAACTATTTCATCAGTTTTCATCTACTTATTATTGGTGCATATATTATCTGCTTATCTGAAGTGATTTATTGATATAAGTGATATAAAGATGTTCATATAATTGAAAAGATTGATATGCTTGAGAAAATTGTCTAAAGAGGCTGAGAACAAGATATAACACAAAAACCACTTACTCATGATTCACTTCCATTTGTAAATCAACTGACAGCACTGCACTGGGGGAGACTATGTTTTCTTAAAATATTATACTTGAACATAATGGAAAAGCTAGCCATCCCAGTCCTGAATATTTGCTATGGCAGGTAAAATTTTATATTCACTCTGCAATCAACACTCCTGCCACACAGTTAATGCAATGTGTGCATTGAAATTTGGCAACAGGACAGAAGACTTTTAAAGTTGAAACAGGAACTAGGAATTGTTCAGAGACTGACTACAATTTTTCCATAAAAGCAGGATTTATTCAAGCACATGTTTCAGGAGTCCAGACATGGCCTAGTGAAGTTCTGTAAATCTTGAAGTGTATGTCTCTGTGTTCACTGGTATGCAGTGTGAGGGAAAATCAGTGTGAGCCCAGACCCAAAGCTTCCTTCAGGGTACCCAAGGCCAGCAGGCAGCAGCTGGGGATACAGACAGAGCAGAGGGTCTACCTCAAGAGAAGATATACAAGAAAGTGAAAGGCAGTTTCCTGTTGGGATCTAGAACATGTTCTTCATATAATACTTATCACCCAGGTACTCCAATACCATGTCTGTCCTTACTCCCAGTTAGACATGATGTTTGTCTAGAATGGATCCCTCTTTATAGCTGAGTAATGGTCCATTATGTACAACTACTATATTTTCTTTAAACAGTCATATGTTTATGATATACAGGTTGTTTCTAGGATTTAGCTATTATGAATCATGTTTTACACACGTTGATATGTATACAGTGCTGCAGCATGATGTTTTTAGATGTTTGGTGAAGATGTGTGGAATGGGAATTGCTGGGTCATATGGAGTTTTTGCCTTCAGTCTTTGAATAATATCCATACTGATTTAAAATGTCTGAACAAGTTTCCATCGCCAGACACAGTGTACAGGATTCATAGGAAAGGAAAGTTTACGTGAAGCAGCCTGAGGATGGTCAGGAACTTCTTGGTGATGGGATGTGTTTGGGAAGCATGGAGAGAGGGACTGCAAAGCAGCCTCAGGACACACTGAGGATGACATGTGTACTTGCTGCTTTGGGCTTGTGTGGTTATGCCAGTTTCCGTGTGTGTTAATGCTTTTCAGGGACACACTTTAAATATGGGCAGCTGATGCCTTATATTTGGTGAAACTTTTACAGATAAACAACTGGTGAAAACAGAAGTAGAGTGAGAGAGATAACAACAGTCAACAATGAGAGAGTCACTAACAGGCACCCATACTATCACTGTTTGGTTTGCTCTCAGCAGGCAGCAGAATGCACACAAATCACACAAGTTCTCACCGCAGGGAAAGGGGACATGAACCTCAGCAGCTGTGTCACTCTCTGTCCAGGGGCCAGATAACGAAACTCTCCAGAGCCTGGGAGAGCATAGAGCCAGACCATTAGCAAAAACTTATGACATGTGATCCAATATAGAAAATAGAGCATTTTATGACACTTTCACTGTTTTGCCTTACAAATTAAGTGATGTTAAAAAATCCATGATCTATGTAAGTGAAGAAAACTGAATGGAGCTCTATTTTGACACAGAACAGGACTATGTAACATAACTGCATGTCATAATTATTTTCAGTGCTACCATTGTTACCAAATTTCCTCAGTACACTCACACTTCTTAATGTAAATATTGCATGGCATAATAAGAGCTCAGTAAGATTAACATACACATGACTGAAACATGGAATAGGGGAATAGGAGAAGTGGGTTGCAGGTGAGGGGATAGAATGGGGTTTAAAAGCAGGAGCCAAACTGTAGTGTGTGCACCTAACCACTCCCCAGGATGACTGTAGAGTACATGAGCTGCACACATAAACTAATAAAATTGAAAAATAAATAAATTGAGGTAAAATGTGGGTTCCTGTCAGGATCTAAGGCTACTCTATGTAACATTTATCCTGAATCCTTCAAATTCACATGTCCATCTTCACTTTCGTGTATCAGCCTAGTTGCTGTTCCTGCTTGGATAGGACATATTCTGGGCTAAGCAGAACTCACACTATATTGGGTCAAATAAGCATTACAGTGGCTCTGCTGTGTGCATCTGGCTAAGGTCTCGGTGAAGCTCTAGGAACCTGTAAAGTTCTGGATGTTAGCTGAATACACAGTGAGTGGCAGACAGTGTGAGCCCAGCCACAACCCTCACCTCTGCAGGGATCCGAACACACAGACCCTGCTCCTCACATCTTAGGGAGGTATGCAGTCCATTCAGAGAGAGCCGAGGAGCACTCAGGTGGATCACGTTTCCCAGGAGCCAGCCCTTCCATGTCCAGTGCAGAACAACTGCACTGAGGCCCTGCGGGGATATTAGCTGCTGAGATTCCACGTCCTCCTGTGACCCATTTCCCTCTATGGGAGTACAGTAATAGTGGCACTGTATGTCTTTCATTACATGTTCTACATGGATGTTAGACTAATAACATTTTATAGCTATAAATCTATTAAACTTTTGACAAATTGCTGAAATAATTTATGTATCAACAACATCCCCTATCAAAAGTTAAGAAGGACACTGTTTGTGAGTGCATGCTGATAAAAACTGCAGCAATCAGTGCAAAGTCATTATAAATCAGTTTTTCTTAATGCTAACGGGACACCAGCCACATTCTGATGTCCCCATCCATTCTGGCACAGCCCTATCTCTGACCCAGCCACGTGAGTACAGATCCTTTTCTGCCTTTGTGCATTTGCCAATTCTAGAAAATGTTGGTAAGGTTCCTATAATAGGTTTTATCTCAATTCAATGCTTAGCAAAATAATTTCAGTTTTTTAGCATTTTATGGCAATATCTTTGCTTAGGATACAAGTTGAAGGCAATGCACAAACTATTATGGATGTGGAAATATTAGAGTGCTGGAAAATGTTGGAGAAAGTGAGACATGTTCTAGCTCCTCTACTAGTTGAATAACTTTTCAAATTAACAGAGTGAATTCCTGACATGATTTTATCATTTGGTAATTAACGAAGTTCTTTGAAATTTTGAGTATATACCACATTTTGAAAGTTGAGAGTCTTAAAAACTTTTTCTTAGTAAACAAAACTGACAAACTGTGTAAAATTTATCAATTGATGGAGGATGATTAAATAATTTTTATCAACAGATTAAATATTCCTCATCCCTTAAGAAAACTAAATTCGTATTTTTGTGATTGCATGAACATTCATTTAAACACAAACTCATAGATGTAAATACTCCTTTTATATGATGGTAGATAAAAATATTATCCACATAGTTCATATCACTACATCATGGAAATACTGTTACAACAGCCAGTGATTACAGGGGTATGAATTACCAAGGGAAAATTAGAAATAGCATACATTTTCTTACAGTGATGAACATACAGAGTAAGTATTTATATCATACAGTCACCAATAATTTAATACTGAAAATCTTTTTCAACTGTATGCTAAACGTTTTATCTCACTGTATGTGCATAGAATTCTTGCAAAGCATCATTGTAAAAGACAAACCAAAAACTCTAGCAAATAAACAGCATAGACATCAAATTTAAAGTTCAAAACCTACTACAAAGTTTTAGTGGTACACTAATGTGGAAACCGTGCATAGAGGGATAAGGAAGAATTGTGCTGCACAAATGGCACAACAGAGCTCATCTCTAATCACACAATGGTTGAACACCAGAGCAAATCAAAGGTTGTAATAAATTGGTGATTTCCTAGACTTTACAAGATATAAGTGTCACAGGATTAGTGGAGGAACACTGAGGTCACATAAAGAGAATCTCTGTTAAGGAGTGCAGTGTAGACATAGAGAAACCAGAGGCTGCTCAGCAGGAAAATAGAGAAGAGATCCTATGTGGATTTAGAATCTGCCACTCCCACCACAAGAGGAGAGCAGGTACTTGAGAGCTTGACTGCATCACAAGTGGAAGACATGACCTCAAGTCTCATTTTTCGGGGTTTCCCCAAGTGTCGGTTCCCAATATTTTGGGGCCACCTCCCGCAGTCAGCACCCAATTCTATCCTATGTGTCCAATAATTGTGTAGAAGGTGTAGACAGCGTTAGTTATGATGAGCCCACACACACCTCCCCGCAGGCATCCACAGGACCAGCAGTGGGCGTGCAGGACACACAGAGCACAAAGGATCAACAGGAGACCAGCTGAGAATCACTGAAGGTTTTTTTTTTCCCACTACATTGTCCTCTCTGCCAGGACACTAGAACCTGGAAGAGCTCTTGTCTCTAAGCCTACAGTGTTGTGTGTTCACGGAGAAAGCCTTTTTGTTTTTTAACATCTGGCTCATGACAAGATGTACCTCATGTTTTTAGTGAATTCTTATTTAAAGCCAGGTGACTCTACAGTCTACTCCACAGTGTTTGGCCTAGAACCACCTGATGATCACTCACCCACTATTAAGGGCGCGTCTGCCATCTACTATCAGGCAGTTCTCCACATTATCCAGTGCTGGTTCATGCAAAGCCCTTTGATCCTAATGTTATGAAATATTGTCTATGTGGATATGTTTGCCCACACATTGCTGTAGGTCTTTTATCTTCCATTGAGAACCTGATAGAGGACACAGAACACCGCTATTGAATTGGCTCACCTGCTGACTCAGGGGCATCTTCCCTGTCATCCCCAAACTCTCTGCTTCCTGCCTCCCTCCCTGAGTCTTCCTCCTCCTCAGCCTGATTTTCCCAGGGAGACAGTGAGGCCCGGTCCATCTGCTGTTGCCTAAACTGTCCTGTTGTCACGGTCAAATCTGGGTAGAAATCATGCAGACAATCACTCCAACAGCACATACGTGGGGAGGACTTATGTCTTTTTCAGATTACTCAAAGTGTAAGAAGACTTACATTAGTCATGAATGTTCAAGTACATTTTTTTCAAAAAATATTAAGACAAAGCATTTAAAGAGCCATGAAGAGAATCTTCTTGAATTTGTCTCCTCAGATCCATGTGAGTCTGCAGGTGCTGTTGGGCCTGGTGCAAGGATCAACCCCATAAGAGAGGACGTGGGAGCCAGGGCTGTGTGTCAAAGTGGGCAGTAGGAGAAAGGCTTCTCCTGATGGCACTATGGGGTCCCCACTAACATCTGGAGGTCTGGTCATCCTTGCTGAGCATGGCTATACTTGTGCTGGTGACAAAGGACTGGATGTGATAGATATAGCAGCAGCAGCAGCTTCTTTCTTGTGCCATCTTAAAAGCAGCAGGGGCTGTGTGTGCTTCCTGGAGAGGATCCTACCTGGTGCCGATTTGGGAAGAGCTGCCAGGACTCAGGCCCTGAGCAGGAAGTGTATGTATTAATACCTTCTCAGTTTTCCACTTCTGCTAGGAGGCATTATGAACGACTTATCTCAAAGAACATATTATGACTTGTAGATGTGAGATCCATAATTTCTTAGATTTATTACCATTAATGAAAGCCCCAGAATCACTGAAAAAATTGCTCTAGTTCATACATTTCTCACATGCAGACCTGAAGATTCCAGGGGGTGTTACTACACAAACTTAGCTGGCCTGGATTAGCCTCCTAAACCTTTCATTCTGAAGGAGAGGAACCATGAAAACTTCCTGTTCTGTAGATGTCTTCCAGAAACACAAAAAAGGTCATATATAAGGTGGTAGAGCAGGATGTAACACGTGGTATGTCTGTTGGAGAGGAGACCGAGGAACCGGTTCCTGCACGGTCATT
Source organism: Dolichotis patagonum (assembly GCA_004027295.1). Taxonomy (NCBI): domain Eukaryota; kingdom Metazoa; phylum Chordata; class Mammalia; order Rodentia; family Caviidae; genus Dolichotis; species Dolichotis patagonum. Next base: position 90,278 of record PVJX010004619.1, read on the forward strand.
TTCTCTATCCAAATAGCCTCCTCTGTACTACAACTAGGCTATTTTGGATAAAGTCATAAAATGGAGACATAGGTTACTGTGGTGTCACAACCCTGTAATGCTGACCCTTGGAGGGTGAGGGAGGAAGATCACCATGCATTTGAGGCCATCATTTGACATCTAGGGAATTAAAGGTCAATGTCATATCCTGGATGTTAAAGTGACACTGTCTTTCAAAAAATCAACCACAAAGAACGTGGATACAAAATGACTAGCAAGTGTTCAGGTTGAATTTTAGAGACATTTTTATTGTGCACATGGCACCCATTATATACAATTGTTTAAAACAGAAAACTAACATGAGTTAAATATTTATAATGTAGAAATACAACCCACACAACAGAGGAGAAGCTGAATGTAGACAGGCCATGACCACCATCCACAATATGGTTTGGGGAGAAGAAACCTGACACAGAAGGCCTCCTTCTCTTCCCAGAGGATTAGAAACTTCTTGTGCAGTAAGCACAGAACTCGCGTCCTTATTTCCAATTTCTGTTGGCTTTGCTCAGGTGGGAATTGGATCAGGAGATATCTTAGAGCAGAAGGCATGTGGAGCAATCCTGACAGCAGAAATGACAGTGAAGCAAGTTTTCAAGCAGCATGGATAGAATCATAGGAGAGAGACCAGGGAGATACAGAGAGAGCTGTGCTCAATTTGGTGCTGAATTACTAGAACCTGAACCTGGGTTGGAAGGGAGTTGGTTAAAATGAGAAAAAAGGACCAGGAAGTTGGGGTCCTCATTGCCCTGCCTCCACCACTTCTCTGAATTTAACATCCCACTTATCACAGACTCAAACCCAGCTAGAATTCATAATGAGTTTCCACAGAGTAAGAAAAAAGGAGCAGACATAGGTGACCTTAAGATCCCCTTTATAAAGAAGTTTGCACTCTATTAGCAAATACAAACTCTAGCATTAGACTGAAAATCCACCCATGGGCTGTGCAAGCCTCACATCTCTAGCCCAAGACAGTGTTGAGGGCTTACAGGAAGGTGACATGTGGACTAAAACATGAGACTGCTGGGTCTTCTCCTTTGCCTGGTGAAAAGTCCCCATGGTGTGATTCCTCACTATCAGACATAGGTCAGAGGAAATGTTATGAAAGCATGTGACTGAAGGGATGGTTTTTTGTTCCCAGGTGTCCTGCCCAAGGTGCAGTTGCAGGATTCGGGGCCTGGCCTGGTGAAGCCCTTGCAGACCCTGTTCCTAAGCTGTTCAGTCTCTGGATTCTCCATCACAACCTATTATTACTACTGGAGCTGTATCCATAAGCCCCCAGGAAAGAGCCTGTAGTGGCTGGTAGTTATAAACTACAGTGTTAGCACTGGCTACAACCCATCCATTAAAAGCCACATTGTCATCTCCAGAGACACAGGCAAGATCAAGCAGTCTCCGCATCTGAACTCTGTCACAGCAGAAGACACAGTCACCTATTACTGTCCAACGTACACAGTGCTTTGATGCAAGTGTGACCCCAGAAATAAACCTCCCTCCAGGATAACTGAGGACAAGTAGGAGACACCCTGCACATACTACTCTGGCAAACCAGCTTTACAGTCCTGTAGTGACAGACAGACTGGAGAGTTTTTTCAGTAGTCAAGCCAGAGAAATTCCTGAGACATTCTATGTTGATCATGCTACCGTGTTGTTTTCATGGAATCAGACTTTTATTCGTTTCCTCGTCTACTTCATTATTGATTGCACAACACATTTTCAAAAAATTCATTGTTCGCAGCACAAGTGATTACACTGCCTCAACAGTTTTTAGATGTAGAAATATTTATTTGGTATTGATTTCTTTGTTGATGGAAGATCTGCCTTCCACCCTCCAATGCATCTGCCAAGCATGTCATCCTGAGGGGCACTTTTCAATTCTGTTCATGCACAAACTTTACTCTGCATGTCTGGACATCACCGTATGTGTTGATCTGAGTGTTCACCTGTTATTTGAGGTGTTCATTTCCCAATACTTAATGATATAGGCGATACCTTGGAGAGGTGTGGTAGATTCAACTCTGGAGGGGCCTCTCTCAGCACCTCATTGGTAGAGAACATGCTGTCACACATCCTGCACTCATAGGGCGCTGACTGAGCAGTGTTTATTAGGACTTACCATCAGTAGCCAAAAAATCTTATATACACTGTCTTAAATATAGTTTTTATTTTTTCCACATAGTGATTTTTTTGCACTTAAATTTCACTCCATAAAATTTGGATATCTCTGCAAGCTGCTGTCATTGTGTCTGGAAATACTGTTGACCTGGTAACCTGACTGTTGCACCACGAAAGAACAAGGTGCCCACAGCAGAGTCAAGATCAGAGAGGAGGGCAGGGCCATAAGAACCTGGACTCCAGCTCTCTTTGTGCTCTCCTGAGTCCCTGAGGACAAGGCTGAGCAATGTCTGGACTCTGCCTCCTGCCTGGTATGAAATCATTGGAAGGGAGCTTTGGGATCCCAGGGATTTGAGGATATAGGAAAATGTTCTTGAGAAGATTCCATAAGATGCAGATTTTTTTTTTTAGGCAACACAGTACTTTACATTAAGTCAACTGGACATCAACAGTATCTAACGCCATATCTCTAACTCTGCTATAGTTGAGCATAGTTTCAATTACAATAATATCAAACATAACACAATAGTATAAAGTCATGCATATAGTGAAAGAATTCCAGGGCTTTCTGAACCGAATAACAGAAAATGATCAATGAGTATTATAA
>PVJX010004620.1:0-92925 GCA_004027295.1 Dolichotis patagonum
AGCCCTTCTTTTATTAATCTACTTATCTCTTGTTTAATTTGAATTAATATTTCAGTTTTGGTCCCGCTTACGAGGTCTTGAATATATCTCTTTATGTCCGCTAACGCTGTGTTTGATGTTGCATTTTTGCTGCCCTCCGTCTCTTTTGTATTTACCTCTCCTGGATCAATGTTCTCAGGGTTGGGGGCTGGGAGTGTTTTCTTATTTCTCCCTTTCGTCATGTTTTTGGTTCCTTCCATACAAGTGTACAGTGTAATTCCCAGACCCTTTTCTTGTTGTTTAAGGCTCCTTTAGAGGGTGCAGGCTAGGAGCTTTAGCCCTCTTCAGTAGGTTATCAGAGATTAGAGTTCACCTACGGCAGTGTGCGCTAGCTCCTCCCTTCTGGGGCCAGTCAACCTTTGCAGGCCTTCACTGCATCAGTGTGCACTGATCTCAGGGAAGTAACTGGGTTCCCACCAGGGGCATGGCCTAGTCCAAGCAGATTCCACCAATCTGCTCAGTGGGGGGGAGTAACCAGCTGAAGCCACTTCCTTATGGAGTTAGGGCTGTCCTGCCCAAATCCAACATGTCGTCCAGGTGGTTTCCCCTTTCCCTTGGTAGGGTCTTATTCCCATCACTCACCGTGTCCCCGAGAACTGCTGGACTGCCCGACCTCCGACTTCAGCGTGGCTGCGGTGGGAATTCACAGTGCCTCTGGGTGGGTCGTGTGCAGTGCCGGTCCCGGCGAGCTGCATGCCGGGCTGTTCAGCTCCGGGCTCCGGCGGCTCAAGCCAGTCGCTTCAGCTCAGATCACTTGTTCAGGTCGGGCGGAATTCAGGCGTCTCGAGGTGGTGCCATGCTCACTGATCTTATCTTCACTAATAGTAGCCCCAGGACCTCTTATTCGAGTGGGTTTTTGCGCTTTAGTTTCTTTCTGGGTTGTGAGAGTCTATGTCTCTCTGTTTGGGTCTCTCCAGGGTGTTTTATTCTAGCATTTGAGCTGTCTCTCTCAGAGAGGGTCTCTCTCCTGCTACCTACCAGTCCACCATCTTGTCTCTTCTCCAGAAATAGGACTTTTAAAAAAGATCTTAAAAAAGAAAGAGCTTGTTTTGGGGAAAATGGCTCACAAAGCAAAGTTATCATACAGCCAATATTATTTCAGTAACACAAGCCAGTGAAAACTGTTCTTCCCTGAGTGGCTTGGAACATTGTCTAATATCTCATTTTCGATAAAAAAAAATTTGTTTGAACTATTATACATATTCAAATTCCAATAAGACACAATGTGATAGATAGAACCAATGGTAGTAGAACAAAAAAAGCATGGTAGGACTTCTAAGAAGGATGATATTAAATCAGCAATAGCTGTCATAATGTTTTCTTGAAAACAGCTGTTCACATCATCACGTATGATATAGTCAAACAAAACAGGATAAAACCATTCCAACCGATGATTGAAAACTTTGAAAGACTTCAAAGCTATGAGATGGGGACTCATGCTTACCATAAAGTCTTATATACTCTTATCAAATCTCATACTAGGGAGACTATTAAACTTAGATATTTAGCAGACATTTTTAAGCAAAGTTTTGATGGTGTGGCCTTGTTTTTTCTTGCTGATCAGAGAGAGAGAGAGAGAGATAGAGAGAGAGAGGAATTGTAGAAGGAATTGTTAAAGAACCAGAATTTGATGATTTGGAAAACTTTTAGACTATTTATATTTTAAAAATGGAAAATTCTAAGAATATGACTGAACAAGCGTTTGGCTAAAAATGAAGATAAGAATGAACTACAGATGAAGAGTTATTGCCAGTTGAGAGAAAAGAAAGCAAGGAAATAATGAGACAGAAAGAAGGAATACCATGACATTTGTCTATTTGCTTACATAGTACATTGTCAATTATACATTTGTAATTTTATACAGAATATGCATATTTGCCAGTTTTATTCTATAGGCTAGGGACCTACTATGCATATGGAAAGACAGAAATCTAGTTCTGCCACAAGTTGTACAAATGTTATCTAAGCATTAAATAATTGTAGAATGTAGGATTGCTAATCTCAGTTCACTTTGTCATGTCAAGTGCAAAATGTACAATTAACTGGTTATTTCTTCATACTTTTGATACTACTTGTACATGTATATCTTTAGAAGGACATTAGTAGTGTCTGTATCCCTTCTGTTTTTTGTTTTGTTTTGCTTTTGTTTTTGTCTTTTTGAAACAAGGTCTTGCTATGCAGTTTAGGCTGGCCTTGGGCTCACTTTGTAGCCCAGGCTGGTCTCACATTTGCAAATGATTCTCCTGCCTCAGCTTCCCAAGTGCTGGGATTACAGGAGTGTGCCACTATGCCTGGCTTGTTCTCTTCTTTATTTTTAATAGGATAATTTGTACATATTGGTTCTATTTTTGTTGAACATGATACAAATGTACGATGTTTATGCTTCTGTGTCCAGTTTGTACAAGCTGGAACATAAATAAATAAATAAGTCATTAAAAAGGAAGGAATACCTTCAGATTTCTATCACTCTGCAATGTAGAACAACGGAGTTAATCTGGCTAGAAATATGCTTTGTGCTTTAAGATAAGAGAAAAAGGACCCTGAAGGCAACTCAGAAGTCTACAGTACATGCACAAAGACCATGTGAGGACATACTGCACAGACAGATACAAGCCAGGAAAGGAGCCCTCAGAAGAAACCAAACCTACTGAAATCTTGACTTTCCACTCTCAGCCTCCAAAACTATGAGGAAATTAATTCCTGTTGTTTGAGCTCCTCCATCTCTGACGCTTCACTATGACAGTCTGAGTAGACTAACACAGTGTATCATAACTTATGAAGGAAACACATCTTCAGCACCATGAATAATGGGGAGAGGACAGATGCCCCACAAAGTGGTACTAGAAGTTAATACGAGCTCAGGAGGACTGGAATTCCCTGAAAATATGGAGTGGAATTTTGCTAAATACATTGCCAGTGGACAGCCATAGGCTGAGAAGAGATGCAGAGGATATTTAATTCAGTTAGCAACAATAAGTCACCAGGCTAGGATTTATTGTTAGCACACATTGCTTAAGTGAAGCAACAAATCTTCAGCCAACTCTGAGAATTTTTATTTACAAGTTTATCAGGTGATGCCAATGCTACTACTGGGCAAACAACCATAGACTATGTTTAAGAACCAGTGGTTTTGGCCCACCTCATGTCCAAGATTTTTTAGTATTCTGGAAATGCTGAAAGTTGATGACTTCTAGTTAATTCTCTGCTTCAGGAGGGAGGCAAAATTAAAACGTACAAAGGAATACTTCTTGATATGTCATAATAGTGATGACAACAACCATCATTATCACCATTCTTCCTCCTTCCTTGTCAATGTCACCGTGAAGAGCAAATAGGTGAACTTGTAAAACTCATAGCTTAGAACTTCTAAAGGAGTGTAGACATAATAAGTCATAATTATAATATTTGTGCAAAATAATAATGTAAAATGGTCTAAGAGTTAATGCAGGCATTCAAAAGTAGATGTGAACTATTTGTGTCATATTTACCCTACTGAGACTAGAGTCCATCCATGTTTCAGTGCCACTGGATAGCCACTTAGCTTGTGGTTAGATGCAAGTTAAACTTTTAGGAAGAGGAATTTGATCTGTCCCCTGGGATTGACTACATCCATGCTGTTAGCACTGTGACTTTTTGTAGTGCTGGCTGAACAAAGGCAATGTGGGGCTGAAGTCACCAGGAGTCTTGGTGAGCATCCCAAATTCCTGTCATTTTTAGAAGAAGCTGAGCAGAGCCTGAGGCACTGAAGGGAACAAAGCCAGACCCAGTTGTTTACAGGATGTGGTAAAGTCTCTGTAAGGACACTGTTTTTCTGGAAATGGGCTTGAAACCGGTAGGAAGGGAAAATGGCCTCAGGACTTTTACACAGATGACCTTGCTAGCAAATCCTAGTCTGATGCTATGGAAAGTGACAATGCTTGAGCAGATACCACAAATATTCAGACATGTTGATAAATAAGAGAGGCATTGCAATTATTCTTATGTATCACTTGTTTTCTTGTGATTATCCTAAAAAGTACTGGCCTTCTATAGGTTCGTAAAATCTCTATTACTTGCAACTCACTAGGATAGTTGTGGGTGCCTTGGGCATGAGGATGACTTTTTTTCCAGGGCTGGAGGTAAGTGTTGCTCAATGATTATCATGTTGACTTTGGATTACATGTTCAGAGCTGACACCAGTGTATAAAACAAGGAAGAAACAGCCTTGACATAAGAGAATAAAATGGAATAACAATGCTCCAAAAGGAGGAACCTTTTTTCTTAATTATAATCCTTTTCAATTCATTTCATACTTCATTCTCTTGAATTGAAGAGAAACTGTTCAAATTTTCCTAAAACACCAGAACCTTAGGATAACAAAAATAGATAAATTTTTTTAACATTTAAAATAGATATCATTATAAGAATACAGGTTTCTTTGCTTATTTTACAAATTGTGTTATTCAGAAGTTTCTTATACCAAGAAACATATCTTATGGAGAGATAAAAATCTTGTGGTACAGTCAAAGAAACAATTTGTAATGTTCTCTGGTAATGAGAAGAATCAGATTGTCTTATCATTTTGTCCTTAAGTATTAGTGATTCCTTTTCTGCTGTTTAGAGAATTCGCATTGCTTTGTATTATAGAGGTAGTATTTTGATAATCATTTCTTCCAGTATTTCAAGCCTATGATTAGTTCTGAAACATCCCCAATTTTTTGCATCATGTTGGTCATATGTCACCACCATTTGGTCTGACAGATGGTGACTCTGTGCCATACCAAGAATCTTGTGGAATTTCCTCTAATTTGGCCCTTGAACTTGGGCAATACCAATGTATGCTGTGCTAGTGAGGTCTCTGTCTCTATCTCTCTATCTCTGTCTCTCTCATATATTGACCTTCAGATGGCCCTTTTCAAGGTGCTGGGACCAGGGCAGGCAGCCCCTCTTGCTACCTCATCTGTAACTCTATCTTTTGTTGGTGGATCATTGATACATAAATAGAAGCCACTGGGAAAAAGTCAACTATATAAAAAGATACCTAATGAGATTTCTCTGTTACTGATGCCTAGTAACAACTGAGTATCATTGGTATAACTATAAGCTATCAAATGAATAAGTGTTCTATGCTCAATCTTCACAGTTGTATTATTCATTTACTTTCTCTTACAATCAACTTCTTTTGTTTGCTGTAAAGTACAAATCATGATGCTGTGAATCAGCTATTTCCCTGCCTTCAAGGAGCAAAAATGTGTACTGGAGAAGATGCTACACAACAATTATGATCCTAAGCATGTGGTTAAGGCAAGGAAAGCCTGCACAGGGTACCTGGATCCAGAGGTGCAGGTTAGAGAGGACAGCTTTCTGCCTCTGTTGGCCAGAAAGGATGCAACTCTGAAAAATGAGTCAGAATTCTTGCTGGCAGACAGAGAACAACTTCTGCAAATTCAAAAATGAGGAAACAGAGTGTGAAAAGGACAGGTGCCAACTGTATCAGGACAGAGTTCACAAGTGGTGTCAGAGCAGGTGGCACATTATGTCTGTGTTATGTGGTAAGACTTTAACCTGCTGGTGATGGGCGTTATACAAAGGCCACAGGCAAGGAGTGAGGTGACCATATTTGTCTTAAGTAGATTCTGGGTGAGTGGGAGTGAAAAGGTAGGCAAAAACTCGACCAGGAGAAGCTTATGTTAATCAGCAGTAATGAGTGTCTTAGTCATTTTCCCCTGAAATGTAACTCAAGCCACAGTTGTCATCTTAATTGATCTGTTAAGCATTTTACAAAAAGCTACAAGTGTAAATTAATATTAAGAATGTTTTATTTAGCCTGCCATAACTGCAACATTATCTTGTTACTATGTAATTAATATAAAAGTGGTGAATAAGATATTTTTCATTCTTTGCACTAATATTTCAGTGGGAAGCTTTTCTATATTCCCTGCTTGCTATAGATTCACCACATAAGGGCCAAGTGCTCAGCATCACCCTCCAGCCCCCATTCCTGGAGTCAAATGGCACCACTCCAGCTTAAAATGAATGTGATGGCGCTTCAGAGAAGAAAAAGACACATCTGTACCCATGTAAAAGGTTTACAATTGGTAAGATTTGGTATGGAGGATGACGGAAAGGATAGGGATGGAAGAGGGCTCCTACTTTAAACAAATGAGAGGAAATATGGACAGTATTGTAACGTAATTGGGTTACACAGATGGAATCAATTCTGTTTACCTTCCCACTTTCCACAGTGAACTAAATGGCTTAAGGTGCAGCATCCCAACCTGTGCTGTATGCTGGATTCTCCTAAGCAGCTTTAGAAAAGTCTGCCTAGATCCCACCCGTCAAAATCTTACCATGTTGTGCTAGGGTGCAACCTGGGTATCAGGATTTGAAACACAGCCAGGACTGAGAGCCCTGGGGTTCTGGTCCCCATCACTGGAGTAGTCTTGGAAACAATCTGAGCTCCTTGACATGAGCCTCCTTCTGGGAGCACCTCCATGCTGTGTGTGTAATTTTCTCATTAAATTCATAACGTTTTCTCTTGTATTTATATTTAGGCATATAGATCACCCCTCTTTTTGCTTTCTCTTTAAAAATCTACTACAATAAAATATATAGTATGTGTCTTACTATATAGTTTTTAACAGGTGTCATATAAATAGGCAGTAGTAGGCATGATACATATCTTTATATATATGTTTAGATATATATCTATATATGTCTTTATATATATCTTTAGGCATTATATATAATGTATATTCTAAAGATAAATATATGAATATACATAAATATCTATATATACATCTATATCTATATCTATATATATGTATGTATCTATACATATATATTCAAATATATATATAGATATATATCTTTAGAATATAGGCATTAACAGATATTAGATGTGAAGAAAATGCAGAGTTTTTCATTCTGTGGCCCAAACATGACCTTGCTGGGGGACATTTTACTTTTTTTTGTTGTGATATGGGTCATTGAACCCAGGCCCTTAATAATGATCTACATCCCTGCCGGCTGCTAAGTTTCTCCAGGCTGGGGCCAAACTTTCCTGCCTTGACCTCCCAGGATGTTGAGATTATAGGCATGAACCACCAGGCCTGGCCATTATTTTTTTTTTGTACTTGGGATTGAATCCAGAGCCTCCTTTACACTGAAAAGGGTTACATCCCCAGCCCTTTTGTGTTATTCTTTTGAGACAGGGTCTTGCTAAATTTTCCAGGCCTGACACAAACATACGATCCTCCTGCCTCAACCTCCCTCAGGACTGGTATTAGAGGCATGCAGCAACACACCTCTTGCTGGGGACATTTCCAGCAGTGCAGAAAAATGTCTACAGTGAGCACAGTGTTAGGAACTTAATGAGCACTGAGTTGACTCAGTTGGGCTAGGAGCCCTCTTGATGTCCACTGTTTGCCTGGCTCTGGTCCTAAATCAACAGGTGGGGAAGGTCAGGAGTTCTGGCAGAGGCAGGAATTTCCCTTTTCTACAAGGCTTCCACCTGCTTCCGCATCACAGAAGGCTTTCGGGATTCACGCGTGTGGCCGCATGCTTTCTGTTGACGTCCTCGGAGTAGCTCCGCCTAGACACAAACACCGTCTTCCTTCTTTTCCAGGACCAAGTGCTCCCCCAGCACAACAGGTGTGTCATTGCAGCTATGCTGTTGGTAACAAGCACCTCTCAGAGGACAGAGCAGAATGGAACAGCATTCCACGAACAGGTGCGGGGCCATAGTGTGCTACAGGAGTCCAGAGCTGCTTCAGGGTCAAGCAGCAGCCTGGTAGTATCCCCTTCTTCCACTGTAGGAGTGGCAGGCACAGTGTAGAAGGAGCGGACGTGGGAATCTTGAAGCTGTCTGATGATTTCAGCACTGCTCAGATCTCCCCTTGTCCTAGTAGCTGTGAGGAAGCTCTTGGTTCTGGAGTTTGATGTACTTAGCAGTGAGCCATAAACCACAGAAACACATGATAAATGCAAGACAAGATATGTGAAGCATTTCTTAGGTGACAGATCCTTTAGTAACTGGGTTCTCTGTGTGCAGGTCAAGGGTGAACACGCTGAAGAGTAGCCTGCCTTTCTTTGTACCAGGAGGCACGCAAGCATTTCCCAATTATATGTTCTTGAGCAGTCCAGTGCTGTTTGGAAAGTGTTCGCTATAGTTTTAGGTGACCAGAGCAGGTTATGGAAAGAGTGGAAAGGAAAGACTTCAAGTAGATTTTGAAAGTATTGGTAACCAGTTAGGCAACTGATTAGATCAGTATAAATCTGTCCAATTTTTTTTTGAATCCTGAAGAAAGGTCTTCCCACATTCACTCATATTATTAAAATTAGATTTGAAAACAGTGCTGCTTAAAATTGAAAATACATGGTGATAATCTTAATGTTTCTAGCAGTGTCCCAGCCTGTCGTTGGCTAATCTATCAGAGTCCAAAAAATGTTTTTTAATATAGTAAAGGGATAGGTAGAATTCCACAGGCTCAAGAACAATAGCACACCTGGGAAGAGTTTCGGCTTGCTGTCGTATTTATCAAGAAGTGACTAGGGCTGGGATTTAGCTCAGTTACTGAAGCACTTGCCTGGTAAGTGTGAGGTCGTGAGTTCAATCCTTGGTACAAAAAAAAAAATGTGTGTTGTTGCCTGTTCCCCACCTTCCTCAACAAATGATCTGTATTTGTCATTCTGATGTCACATAGCTTTGCAATAAGAACTCTGTCCTCTTGTTTTAACTGACAGTGAGAAACTAAATATTCTTTTTTTCTGGGAAGAAGAATACATTGCTGTCTGGCTCACCTCAGGGTAAATCAAGGTGAGATGGGCCAGCAGCCAACCCATGTACTTGGTGGAGAGGAATTCATAACTATTCAATCTGTAAGAACTTCATATACACTTTGGCTCCCAAGAGGATTTACAATGAAGAGGAAAATAATCCTCCCTCAAGCAGTAGATTTTCCTTTTGTGTTTAACTTTTACATTTTGTTCAGTCAAAAAATAAAATCTGTAGATGTATATACTCGAACAGTGTATTTTAGTTGTTTTTCTAGTGGTTGGGACAAAGTACCTGACATCAAAAGTTAAAAGGGGAAAGGTTTAGTTAGCTCACAGTTTGGTTTCAATCAATAATCAACTGACTCCAAGGCAGGATGGCATGGCAGAAGGGCATTAGTTCACGGCTGTGGAAGACAGCAAAAGCAAAAGAGAGGAAAGAAGAGAGCAAAATGGGGAAACAAGCGTCTTTATCTTTTATCTTACCTAGTCTTTTGGGATTAGGTTGGTGCCAGTCCAATCAGTGGACTGATCCAGCAGTCACCTAGCCTTAATCCTAGCACCCTTAATCCCAGAATTGCACTATGAATTAGTCACAAACTCTAGATTCAGCTACCTCTGAAAAAGCCTGTCCCTCATGATTGTAGAAGGCTTTGAGGGGACATTGAGACACAAACTGTAACATGGTATATGATGGTCGAGGTATTGGCAGACTGTATTCCTTCTGGAGGTTGAAGGGAAGAACCCATTTCCTTCCTTTTATCAGCTTCTGGAAGGCACCCATATCCTTTGGTTCGTGGTTTCTTCCTGTCTTCAAAATCAGCAGTGGCTGATCGGGTCTTTCTCACATCGCATCACCCTGATACTGTCTGTGTCCTTCTTCCAGTGTACAAGGGCCCTGTTGTATGTTGGCACATCTGGATAATGAAGGAGAGATTCTTTGTCTTTGGGTCAACTGGTTAGAAACTTGAATTTCATCTCCAGCCTTAATTTCTCTTGCCATGTAAGGTTCTGAGGACATAGATGTCTTTGGGGAACCATTTTGCCTACTATGCTGACCAATATTCTAGCAAGACCATGTATTTCTCAAATCAAAGTAAATATAACTTTATTTCTAAGGCTTTCATTTTGCTTGATTCCCTTTTTATATCCAAATTCTATTTTTTTAAGATGCTAAGAAGTTTCTGTTACAGGCAGACATAGGACACACTCCAAAGCAAAGTATGGGCAGTCATAGAAATGAGGCACAGCACAGTAGGAAGCTGGGGACCCTACATGAGCTTTGGGTAGTAAGAATCTATGGAACTTAACAATAGTCTTGTCCAGTGGATAGGAGAGGATGGTCCACCTGTAGAGAGAAAATGGTGCATTCATGTGGGAAATCTCAAAAGGGTGGTCTGTTCATGAGTGAAAGAGGACCATCTTCAAATAAAAAGGGAATGCAAATGGGTAGACCCATTTGTAGCTGAAAGGGAGTTGTCCAGGCATGCTGCTTTGGGAGAAGAAAAGAAAAAGAAGAAAGAAAGAAAGAAAGAAAGAAAGAAAGAAAGAAAGAAAGAAAGAAAGAAAGAAAGAAAGAAAAAGAAAAGAGAGAGAGAAAGAAAGAGAAAAAGAAAAGTAAGGAAAGAAAAGAAAAGAAAAAACTCCAGGCTATGTCCGGAAGCTGCAGTTGTATCTTCAAAGTACAATTTTTTAAATCTCTAGTTCCTTGTCTCCTTTCCACTCAATTTTATCCCCTACACCCTTCCTCATTTCCTGTCCCTGAGACTTCAATCCCTTATTATTATTTTTTCTCTCTGGTTTTGAGAAAGCGTTCCATTGTATGTAGTTAAAACTGGCCTTGAATTTGTGGTGATCCTCCTACCGCAGCCTTCTGAGTGCTGAGATTATAGCCGTGCACCATCACACCTGGCTACATTTCTTAAATGTTCCCTAAGTATCAACTCATCATCAGGTTCAATTCTTATTTCTCATTTTTTCCCCTTCATTATCATGATTTTTTCCAGCCCTTTTCAAATGTTATCTATTCTTTTGTCAAAGCAGAAGCTTTTATCAGCATTCTTACTCCTGTGATATGGGGAAGAATCTGTGCAAGTGTTCAGAAATCACTTTCAAATCAGCTATCATTAAATAAGAAACACAGTCAAGATTTCAGGAAACTGACGATCAGAGAAATGGAGTCACTTACACTGGGTCACACAGCAGCTAAGTTTCCACAACACTGAGTATGAAATGACTGTACACATAGTCACTTTCCAAACTGGTTACATAAAGCTTAGAAGCTTATATCCCATAAAGATGAGGGTGTTTGGTTTATTCATTTTGAGGAGATGCCAAATCAGAAGAGTAGTGCCCATAAACTTCTTGAGATTGAAAAAATATATGGGACTAGGCTGTTACGCATTGTGGGACACAGCCTGTAGCTTTGGTTGTATTCTCCAAGGGGTCAATGATTCGAAAGAAGTTAACATTTACTTCTTTAAAAGCCAATGAGGAGCCAGGCACAGTGGTATGTACCTATAGTCCCAGCTACTCAGGAGGCTGAGGCAAAAGGATTCATTAAGCCTAAAAGTTTGAGGCCAGCGTAGGCAATAGGGCAAGACCTTGTTTTTTAAAAATAAGAGGGTGGGGTAAGGTTAAAAGTTAAAGAAACATAATGAGATCAAACTAGTCACAACATCAGTCAGTAGACTGAGAAACGGTTATTTAAAGACCTCCAAGCAATCATGAAATGATTCATTTCTACATAAGACTTGTATAAAGCACTTGCTTGCTAAGAACCAGTTATGGAGATGATTCTGCAGCTAGGTCTCATCTTGATAAACACACAAAAGGCAGAGAAAAAATAGTTGGGGAAAAAAACAAGGATGTGGTTTCTGGGTCATTGCCCTTGGTTCTCTAAAGTCATCAGTGTCGCCCATAAGCCTTGACATTATATGGCATCAGTGGGAACATTTGATTGCTCTTTCTGAAGTTTTGTTTTGAGGATCATCACTGTGCCACACAGCATTTCTTATAGAGACATGTCAAATGAACTCCTGTAAGCTTCCCTGTTATGTTGATGTCACAGCATTGGGTTTCTTCATTGAGCTGGTAGTTGTCACCATCAGTGATTTGTCATGGCAAGGAGGTTGCACAGCACTGACAGTAACAGAAGAGCCCGGTGGGACAGTTAATGGGTAAACAATTTACTGGCTGTGGACTTACTCGTCATGTTCTGAGGGCCTCCTTTCTTACAGATGTCATGGAGTGGTGGTGTTCTGGTTTCAAGAACCTCATGGCCTGATTATGGGGTTCAACATGACAAGCGCAGGTGAGGCTGGGAGGACTTTCATAGAAAAACGCTGAGCCGCTCTGGGGTAAAGGTTAGTGACCATGTACACTAAGGAAGGATTTAGCAGACTTCATGACCCAGGACCGAGGCTTGGGCAGGGCATTAATTGAATAGTGAGGGGACTTTGTAGAACCTTCCCAGCTCCAAGCAAAATAGGGCCCATTGCCCCACCAAAGAACCTATCTCCCTGAGACAATCATTGAAACATCACTGCAAAATCTAAACATAACCTGCTTGGATTGATTTTTAACATATTTCTCCATGTTCCAGCCATAAGTCATCACTTTTAATTAGCTAAATTTTAAATCAAATAGCACTGTTATTTTCATACTTTTGTTAAGAGCTTCTAAAAGTTATGCACACTAGATTTTTAGGTTTAGCACTCATAAATATCATATTATCTTCTACTATTTCAAGGAAGCAGCCATATTGTAGAATTTTTTAAAAAATCCTTCCAACATTTGTGCCTTATTATCCATGTTGCGGTGTAATAATATATTTCTAGTCCTAAATCTGATCTATTTCTGAAAGTTAAGCAGAGTTCAGCTTCAGGAAGGGCGACTGTTTATCCAAAATAGTCCTTTGATCATGGGCATAAACCCAGGTTTCTGGTAGCTGTGGGTATTCTATCCCCTTCAAAACTGCAAAGAATGAAACTACTGTGACACAAACATCAAATAAACTCCCAACATTTCAAAGCGCTAACATTCAAGATTGAAAAAAAAAGAAGATGTGTAAGATGCTTAGACGATATGGGAACTGAATCTTGTTGCACATGGCCAATTGAACATAACACCATTTCCGTCAAGGTCTAGAAGAGCTGGTTTGGAATGGTACACACTACATTCATTCACCAAATAAAGCCACAAGGCAAACAGGAGAGCATTCGGGTCAAAGTTCTATGAAGAGTGACTCAGCACAACACTTTATCACAGATAGCACACTCCTACGCCACACACAGCTGTTCCTGGGAGAGCCCATGTGGGTTGGAAGTAAAGTGTTTTGTTTCCCCCCGCCCACTCTCTCCTTTCCCTTCAGATTTTACCTCTATTCATTGTTTCTCTAGACAATACTGAGCTTCCTAAAACAGTACTTTTGTAAAGAGCATTAATATAGGAAAATATGTTCGAGTTTTACTCCTAAATGCCAGCCTGTGTTCTGTGACTTCAGCCCCTTACTATCTGTGTGATCTCAAATAGATTACTTCATTTTTCTGAGCCTCAGTTTCTTTATAAATTGAGAATAACAATGATTAAAAAGAACTGATATGGGTTATGTACATATACTAACTCCCCGCAATGAGTGTAATCATTATATACTGAAAACATGTACTAATAAAAATAAAAAATAGCCAGGCATTGGTGCTGCAGCTATAATCCTAGCACTTGGGAAGCTGAGGCAGGAGGATTGCCATGAGTATGAAGCCAGCCTGGGCTGCACAGTGAGACCCTGAATCGAAAACAAACAAACAAGCAAACAAACAAAAAAGCTGAACTACTGGGATAGGGGAAAGGAAAAAAGGAAGAAAGGAAAAGCTTATATGTATGTTGGTAAATATATATAAATTAATGTATGTATATGTACGCTAGATAGATAACTATACTACTAATCTCTCTTAGCTCATCAAAAAGAACAGTTTGCGCTGTCATTGACTGATCACTTTTGTATTTAGATTTTGTAACCTGAACAACTAGCTCTGAGATAACAATGTGCAATATATTAACTAGTGTTAATTCCCTTTTTTTTCTTTTTTGAAATTCTGTGTCATTTCTATTCCTTTTTTCTGCTTTGTTTTTTAAAATAAAAACTAAAAAAATTTAAGACACAAAAGCAAACAAACAAAAACCCTGTGAGATAAAAGAAAATATATATGATAAAAAGAACTCTCTCAAAGGATTAGCAATAATTTATGTGAAATGAAGTGCCTGGCACATACACTATCATCTGTAAACAATGGCTATTATTCATATTCTTGTCTCAGACCATTGGGATGATGCCAGATCACTAGTTATATCTCCTACAGCCATTAATCACAACTGTAATCTGTCCTGTGTTTATAAAAGTAAAAAATATATAATTTACTTCAACTTTAAAATATTATATTAATGTATAGCTCAAGGGTTGATGTGAAGATTAAATGAGTTAATGTGCATAAAATGCTTGGAAAGGGGCTGAGGATTTAGCTCAGTGGCATAAGCGCCTGAGCGCGTGGTCGTGAGTTCAATCCCTGGTACTGATAAAAAAAAAATGCTTGGAAAGCAAATTGGCATATAACATACACTCAGCAAATGTTAGCTATTATTGTTGCTGTTATGCAAATGCTTGACTCTCCTATCCCATTACTAAAGAGCTTGGGAACAGTATGATATGTCACAACAAATAGGAAAATAGCAGTGGAAGATAAGGTGAGGCCAGGGTTGGAAGTCTCAGGGTCTGCGATCATCCTTTAACCAGGAATGTGGGCTTTACCTTTTTTGCTTCCTGGGCCAAGTTTCTTCTTTGTCCTGTGGTGTTGGCCATCATTGACATACACAGCACACAAAAATGTCTATGCATCAGATGTGACCATTTGTGTAGGCTACTTGACACTTAAACTGGAAATACACACAAATTATTTTTATGAATTTTAGGTTCCCAAACTGTCAAAGAAAAAAATCAAATGTATTAGAAATGTATTACAATACAGTTGCCACCTTATATACTTGTTTAAATTAATGCTCCTAATTCAACAGAGTTATTAGCATCCACCTGTGGTATCCCACTAACATGTATACTCTGAGGGAAGAAATAATTTTGTCTTGTTTTATATACTGATGTCTTCTAAGTGCTTAAAATAGTGACAATCACAGAGTTGGAATGTAATAACTATTAGTGGGATTGAAGTTATAATGTACTAATTGGTCAAAGGGTATGTTCCTAGAATCTCACATACATTGTTATTTTCCCAACAACCAGAGCACAGGCCCTGGGAAGTTTTTGAGGGCTGGAGGGTCCTGGGAATTGAACTCAGGATCTCATGTTTGCCAGGCTCTTGGTAGTTTATCACATACAAACCTTTACATTTAAGGAAATGAAAAAAATGCTACTTTCTTATATATAATAACAATAACTTTGAGGCATCTCCACTGAGTGACAAATGGTTCGAATGCACACAGATCACAATTGTCGTCCTCAGAGGGTGGATCTATGAGAATCAACAAAGGACATGGCAGGTAATAGACAGAAACTCAGAAGACATGTTCTTAAGTTAGGAGAATTTAGGCCTGTCATTTAATTTGTGAACTCACTTTTAAATCTGCAAAAAGAGATTCTTGAAGAATGCATTTTTGATGCGGGAAACTGGCCTACTGCTGCCGCATGCTCAATAGCAAGGAATCTGGCTTATGAACTTAGATCCATGGATCAGTTACAGGGGATTTGAAAGCGTTGAAATTATTTTTAAATTAAAATCCTGTATGACTGGAAAATACCAATGTCTCAAGACATACTCCTGAACTGAAATTGTAGAAACTCCATGGAAACAACTTCTGTCCAAGACTTTGGAATAATTGGTGTTTCCCTTCTAGAACCCCAGAAACTTGTTCTGAGCTGATTTTCTGGCACAGAAAAGGGTGAATCACCTGTCTCCAGGTATCACCTACTGCCTCTTCCCCTTATGACAAGCAGGGCCTCAGCACAAGGTATTGATGCTTCATATCTTCTGTGTGTCTAGTGACATTGAGTGTGTTTGAAATACTTCTAACTCTTTGAAACATTTATATACATCCTCAAACTGATATTTTACACGTTAAGCATTGATGTAATAGAATATTGACACAAGAGAAAATAATATTTTTTTTTTGGTACTGGGGATCAAACTCATGACCTTACACTTGCCAGGCAGGCACTTATGCTGCTGAGCTAAATCCTCAGCCAAAAAATAATAATTGATTGACACTTATTTTTATTTTGTTTTTAATTTTTATTTTTTATTACTCAAAATATTTATTACAAATGTCATGAACATTTATAAAGTAAAAGTAGTTTCAAAAAAAAAGAGTAAGCAAATGAGAAAGCAAGAAAGTCATGGCTTCAATTCGATACCTCAAACACAGGAAGATGTCATCTTTATGAATAAGTACAATTAACTACATCTTTAAAATAGTTTTAGTGCATTGCACTTTTAGAAAAGGGACACATCCTCACCTTGAAGAAAAAGATCTGCAACACTGAACAGTTTATATGCTATTTTAATACCAAACTCTCAACTGACAAATGAGATCTTATCTACTATGAAACTCAACTGACAAAATGAGATCTTGTGTGTTGTAGGTTACAGCTGCCCATCAGCTTCTACTAGTGCATTAATGACAATCCAGCCCTCTGCTTTGTACATGGAGAAAGCAAATTGCCTCAGCCACCTCGATGTTTCCCACCTTTAAGGACAGTATCTCTTGTGCCTATTAAACTTGTGACAAAATAACAGGCAAACTTCAATCCAATAGTTTTGCCATTAAGATTAAATTAAACATTAATGTTTTCTTACAAAAACATAAACTAAATCACTTCTCAATGCATTTACAACAATAAAGTAGTCAAAAAACAACAAAACATAACAAAAGCTAAAACATATAAATTGAATTCTCTTTCTTCTGCAAATACAGACTGTGGTAAAACTTTTGTTGCTTCTCTAGGTTTAAACAAAAATTAAACCTTTAACTGAAGCAGTGTTAACATAGTCACAGAATAAAGTTCTGGCTATCATACAAAATGCACACATTTTCTTCACCTTCCCGCCCCCCCCCGTCCCTTCCCTTTCCTACTCTTCCCTTCTCCTCACTTCCCTTCACCTTGGTTGCCTTTCCTCTCTTTCTTCCACCTGCACCTGAGTTACAAAACTTGGTACACAGAAAAGTGACTGAGTTCTCCAGCATGACAAACCCCCAATATCCAAAGAAACAAAATGAGAACTTTAACCCACTCCACCCACAAAACCCATCCACAAAAAATCCTAGTAACTGAGTCTTTCACATTTTATAATTTAACTTCTTAAACCTGGACCTTCTTTGTGTCACATTTTCATATTGTCACATTATGAAAAAAGAAAAATCAAATACAATGTCAATATAACTATATTAAGTCTTCTCTTTGCTTCAGAAAACTGCTCCTTACACCACCACTTTTCACCTCCTTGTGCACATGCCAACAAAACTGATAGTGTGTTCGTCACTGCCACCTTCAGACACCCGTGGTACAGTCACACAGAAACAAGGAATCCTGAAGCTGCAGGAAAGATGTTCTTTCTGGTCTAATGCTTACCCAACAAACACTTTTGGCACTGGTGGTAGAATATGAAGACTGATAGGCGCACAGCGTTGGTTTATTTTTGATTAAGAAAAACAAAGGAGCAGGGATAAACTGGCCAAAAAAAGAAACCTCAAAACAAAAGACGTAATATGTGAGACCTGCACACGCAGCTGTCCTAGCAGCACCATCCAGCTTCAAGCTCCAGTTAGTTGCAGGGAATTCCAAATTCTCAGGATCTTGGAGTCAGCAGTCCTGACCGCACCACTTTACTACCTCAGGAGAGAAGTCCTTCTCAGTATCATGGAGTAGACCTGACTGCTGCCACCAGACCACAGAGACAAAGAACGTTTTCATTCCTTTCACACAGAATTTAAGTCTTTGAACCCTTTTGTACATAAACTTACCATCCAGGTGACTGGTTTCCACAGGCAGGATCTCTATGGCCTTCGTGTTCCAGCCTGTTGTCCGGACGGATCAGATATATGCCACAGATGCTGACATCTCTCCCCATCACAGGACCAAGTCCTTCCATTTGTGTTCACATGAACCCCTTTTGTTGTCATAGCACATCAGAAGCTCCATGCCATCCATGTTGGGGAAGATGATGATTACATGAGGTTTGATGCTACACTGGATATGTGTTGGTAGATAAATATCATAAACTGATTCTGAGTCCACATTTACAGCATGGAATCCTGCCCAGGACCCATAGATCACTTTCAACCACTGACCTTCTTTTTTCCCCCTTCCCCTACCCTCCCTTTAACCCCTCTTCCCTTCCTTATTTACAGAAGATTTGTTTCCATTTTTCCCTTCTTTTCACATTTTTAGAAGTATTTTATTTCTTAACCAGGACAAATGGTAGACACATAACTTAACCTTTTAACCAGACATTGTCACCAAGACATTCAAGCCTTCAAGTATGTCCACTTCTGTTGACCCTAAGATACATCTTCTCTTGACCACTTCAGTCCAGCAGCTTATGTGTTCCTCATAAGACAGCTTACAGGATCTCCAAGTTAAACTTTTTATACACATGCATCACAAGGTTGTCACTCTGTGGCATAGTGTTGGTGACATTCACATTGACCACCAAGTCTTTCTGGAAAGGATCCTGCCTTATGAGTTTGGTGCTCTTTCTTGCTCAGGCCCTTCCTCCTCTTCTTCCTCACTCCTGCTGTACTCATACTTCCTTTCATCTTTCTCTTGTCTTCTCACTTTGGTCTAGTCATATTGTCCCTAAGCTGGATTTGAGCTTGTCTTTCATTTGGCTGATCCCTTATAAAAGGATGTTTTCAGAAGATGGTCTAGGGCCGGGGATTATAGCTCAGTGGTACAGTGCCTGCCTGGCAAGTGCAAGGTCGTGAGTTTGGTTCCCAGTACCAAAAAAAGAAAAATGAAAAAAAAAAGAAGCTTGTCTATGGGGGAGCTGCCACAGGTAATTCTTTACCACACACCCTTCTAGAAAACTACTTTGACCTTTTTTTGGACTAGGAAGAAGGTTTCTGGGAAAGAGAAAGAGAAATAGTGCTCTCAGACAGGGGGCGTACCTTCCGCCATCTCAGTGGCCATCATGCTACAAGATCCTTTAACGGTCACTTCTGTAGTCTTAGGTGGTACCTGGGTTCTGGTCTCAACTGATGACCTCAGGTGCTCATGGCAAGAGTATGAGCATATTTCTCCAACTGTCCTGTCCAACTGAGCGCTCACACCAAGGTCACCTCAGTGTTCTCCATCAGCAGTACCTTCTGGCCCAGGGAATCACACTAAAATCCAGTCCCCTCAGGATTTCTCTGTGGATGCATGTGATCCAGTCCTTGAGAGTGCATTTCCTGCTGGGGATTTAGCTCAGTGGCTTAAGCGCCTTTCTGGCAAGTGTGAGGTCATGAGTTCGATCCCTGGTACCCCCCAAAAAATATGAGAGTGCATTCCTTTCAGTTCTGTTCATGAGGTCTGTGATGGATCCTGCCCCAAGCATCTCTGTAACAAGCCGGAGTGGGCCATCATGGCCCAGAAGACACTTTCTAATGAAATCACCACAGTATGTTGCGATATTTCCATGACGAGAATGTTTCTTCAGTATATTTATCTCCAATTTGATTTTTTCTTCTCTATCATCACTGACACAACTTTGACAGCTACCCTCTGACCTATTTTAACACACTGAGCCTTGTAGATTTGTCCATAGTCACCATTCCCAATCACTTGTATGAAAATCTAGTGTGGAAATCCTGACAGGGTCCTCATCATCAAGAGGCCGATGTCTACCAGCTCATAGCCAGGAGACTTTGTCCTCTTTTGGTGCTTCCACCAGGCGTGGCTGCCCAGGGTCTGGAGCCACAAGACTTGGTGCTTATTTTTAAACACCTAGGTTCTTACAGGAACCTAAATTCCACTCTGAACTATCAAAGGTCAGTTTTCAAGCAAATGAGATCTGAAGGGACCCCATTATACAGGAAAACTGCCATTTACATTATTTTTGTAAGCAGTATAGAGTATGTGCACAAACTGGTGTGTGACAGAGAATTTGAAATATTTTTATATTAAGACATTTAACAGACTGGTCCAATGAAAGAAGATATAAAAATTTTTTCTTATTTTGGTGGTGGTGTTACTGAGAATTACACCTTGGACCTTAATGCTGTGTTACATTCCCACCCCTTTTTATTTTTTAACACAAAATTTTACTAAGTTTTCCATGTGTCCTTAGACTTGTGATGCTCCTGTCTAGGCCTCCCAAGTGTTAGGATTATGGATGTGTGCTACTTCATATAGCTAAGATATAATTGGTGTTTACACAAACAGAGATAATTCACTAGACATGTTCAACAAGGAAAAAAAATCTGCCTCAACTCTTTCAATTTCCATATAGTCATGATCAATCAATACATATAGACAGATGGATATATTTCCACATACATGTAAGTAGATTTCTATATGAATAGATTTCCATATACAGTATATATAAATTTCAGTAGTCCTCTATATATTTAGAAATCTGAAAGCACTGTAAATGCAAGGGTGTTCTCAGAGACATGATACTGTATCAGGATTTTGATGTTCTGGGTAATCTTGCTTTGTAAGTGTTTCCTGTTCATTGTACCCATGTCCAAGAGCAATATTAATTTATATTTTCAAAACTAACCTTTTCAAAACTAGCATTATAGAACAATCAGATCATAGTACATTATCTTGTTGATAATATGCTGTTTTAAGGTGGCTTTAATTATTTCCCACTAGTTTCAGAGCTCACCATTGTTTTGTTTGAAAGGAGGCACATGCAAAGTTCATTTGGACATATGATTTATAGCACTCAGACTTATAAAGATTGCTATCTAGACATACTTTTACTAAACACAAGTTGATTTAGATGAAGCAAAAAAATCTTTGTATTAAACAGACTAGTTTTTGACTACCCAAATCATTCTCCACTTAGGAATGATGCTTTCAAAAGTTTTGAAAGGCTAGGCATGGTGATATATGCACTTCCAGCTACTCTGGAGGCAGAGGCGGAGGAAAACAAGTTGGAGGCCAACCTGGGAAACTTAGGAGATGCTGTTTGAAAGTAAAATAAAAAGGGCTGAGGATGAGCATAGTAATGGATCACTAGCCTGGCATGTGGGAGACTCTGGATTCAATCCCTAGTACCCTCCCCTCCACACACACACCTACCAAAACTCAAAATTTCTTACAACAGGCAAAAATGATCTGGGGTAATCCTAAGAAATTAGGCACTGGGGCTTACTCCAAATTATGCTGTGCTCAAGGTACATCATTGACAATAGTGGATGGGTATCTTCTTTTGAAGGGATGCTTAACTAAAGATTATTTATGAGGGCTATATGTCTCCATTCATGCAAAGAATTGCTCATTTGAGTATAATTTAAGGTCAGCTCCCAAGGCTAGGATATGCAGGGACTAAAACTTGCCAATCCATAAAGAATAAACTAGAATTTATTTGTGTCATCATTTTCTATGTGCTTTATTGCCACAGTTAAGTATATTACTCACTTTTTCCTATACCTTTTATGCATAATTGGACATGCATCGGCAGTCTCCTCCTTTCTGCCTTCATCAGTGGGTGATTTGAGGTCACTGTGTCCAGGACCCTGCCTTAGGACATCTGTGGTGCAGTTTGGAGGTGGGAGCAAAGCTCTGGAGTCCAATAGTTTGGGTATGGTTCTGTTTCCTCTGTTGGGCTTGGGATAAGATATTTGAATACTTTAGGCACAAAATTCTAAATCTGCCACCCAAGATACAGGTGGCGCCCATCCCAGGTTACTCACCCTCAACTCCTCCTCCCACTTATTGTGAGGATTAATTGAGGTAACATAGGAGCAGTGCTGCTTTTCAGGTGAATCATTGTCTCTTTCTGATGTCTTTGGTATACTAGTGCCAAAAACACCATTTCAGAGGTGTTTTATTGTCATCTGCCTTATAGGCATCCTATGCCTCATTAACTACAAAATAGGGCAAATAAAAAACAAACCACACCACAAGGGTGTGTGGACCTCCACTGGCCCCAATGAGTTTCCTAAACACTCCTTGTCCCATCACTTGCTGTCGCTCTTACTGAACGAGTGATCCTTCCTCCCTAGATGTGCCCCTTCCTCACCTATTTGAGTTCTCAGTACATTTCAAGTTGGAGGCTACCTTTCCGGATTCCAATAGTTCCCACCCGTGTTTCCTTCCTCTGAATTTAACAGATTTCCTAGAGCAGCTTTTCTCTACTTTGTCTTGCTGCTGTGTCCGTGACTGATTTTGTTCAGGGTACTACACATTTCTGTGTGTGGGCAGAAATTACACTTTTACAGCACAAGTTAATTTGGTGGGGGTTATAATAATTTTTGGAGCACTATCTTTCATATCCTAGTAGAGATCTCAGTGGATGACATGATAGGGAGAGTCTTTAGTTTGTGTAATTTCATTTAAGAAATAAAACAGAAAACCATGAGCAAACTTGAGAATTTTATAATTAGCAATGAATTTCCTATAACAAATCTCACAGTGACAATGACAATGACGTTATACCATGGAGCTTTAGAACCACTAGTTTATATTTCTAATCTGCCTTTTAATATACAGGCAGTTTTCATAGGGTGGTGTTAAAAATTTTAAAGGTTATTTTTTAAAATAAAGGATTTATTTTGGACTTTGAAATTTACTTTCCTATAAGCTGTAAAATAAAATATCACTAGGTACTTGACACCTCACACAAACATTCCATTTACGATATAATTGGACTACAGTGCTAAAAGTACCTGTGTGGTGGTACTTGGACATAGCTAGAGCACTAACAGCACGAAGGAGTGTCACTGATTCACTTGGGAGGGAAGAAAAGAAAGGAGGGGGGTGAGCGTATGTACTGTTTTGTGTGCAAGTATGGACATGAAGGGGGTAGTTCAGGATGAAACAGTAGACCTCAAAGAGGGAAAGGCAGAGAATCGGAAGAAAAGCACAGTAGGCCACAAGGAGGCAATATGGAGATATGACTATTTATTAATGTATTACAAGTGACACTGGTTTAGACTGTTAGATGTTCAATTCTTGTCTCTCAATTTAAAATGAAAATTAGTTAAACACAGGTCAGGTGTTATATACTATTTTATATTCTTCTCAACCACTTGAATATATTAGAGCTCTGTACCCAACAGCCACCGATGTCTGTCAGTTGGTCAGTGGTATCTTATTATATTCTATATCCATCCCTAGAAAGTCACCCTAATGCATTTTCACCACATTTAAAGAAGCTAGAATGTTGTATTTATCTGTGTAGCCAATGCTCTGTTTTTGTTGTCATTTTGCAAGGAAACTAATTTCTTAGCATAATTACTTTTAATGCACAGTTGATTTTATCTTGACCTTCACAATTTATCTGCTCATTAAATGACAGGTGGTATCTGAGTACAGTCATGATACACAGTACAAAGTGAGTACAAAATGAAAAAGATTCCTAATAGTTTGTAATGTTTACGCCTTCGTTGCCCAAGATTTTTGTAACAAAGTGCCCTACACAGGATGGCTTAGAAAACAGAATCTGATTGTCCAGTTTTTGAAGACTGGCCCTGGATGTCTAATATCAAGGGCATGCTCTCTGCAAGGCTTAGGGGAGAATCCTTCCCTATCTTCCCCAGCATCTCATGTTGACTTGTAATGGCTAGTGTTCAGTGGCTTTTATAGGTACCACTCCGGTCACATTGCTGCCTTTTCCCTCTGTGTCTTCCTATCATCTTTCTTCTATGTGTTCACTAAAAACTTCTAAGTAATCATTTAAATAATTGCAAAGGATGTTTAGCATATTTTGGACAGCTTCCATTGTTTTCGACGTGAGACTGATGATGTGGGTTCATAGCTGATCACGTGAAAGAAATGGAACTTTTTAATTTTAAAATTCGTTACGATGCATGGCACAGGAATGAGCTGAAACTGCCAGCATCTCATACGGGTAGGCTAAATCTGCCATTTGGCTTATATACTAGTTAAAGCTATTCTAGATCTGCTACATTCTCAACCTATAGTTTTTTATACTTTATTTAAAAAACAATTTAGGTTACAGCACGTTTTCTCAAAGTGAGTCAGTCCAAAAAAAGGGGGGAAAGAAAAAATTGTGGCAGCACAAAAAATGGAAATAACCATTTGGGATGAAGCCATGTCCTTTCTTTAAAAAAATCAAATCATGAACTTTTTATATATTTTTCTACCTTCTAGATTTACTATTGTTATCAAAATTTTGTATCATTCAATTTTCTCCATCTGTCACATGCTTGTTCTGATACTTTTTCATTTTGAACGTGTTTCAATTTATGTTTATTGAATACTGCCATGGAACTCTGCCACAGAATTTTTGAACATAAGAATAACTTAATAAAATAAATAACAAGTGACTGAATAAATCCTAAAGGAACTATGAAGACAGACTATAAGGAGAAAAGAAACAAGATATCCTAAAATACCAGGTAGACTTTAATTCATTACAGTCTTCTGTTTGCTAAAGAGTTTGGAGTTTCTACTTTATCAGTTGTCAGAGACAGTAATGCATTTTGGAAGATTTCCAAGGAATGATCTATGAAAAACTTATTATTTAGGAAGGATTACTGTATTAGCTAGTACAGTAGTGAGCTTGGGATGGATGAAGAGGGTTTATTGCCTGTTTCTTAAGATAATGTTATGGTTCAAATTTTGTAGTTAAACATAAGTATTTTGATATTTTATCATGCATGATCATGAATTACTATTAATGAAACATAAATGATAGAACATCTGCTTTAGATATGTGATGGGCATTAATGCTGTTTGAAAATAACTATTATTCCTCCTTTCCTTGCACATTTTATGTGACGAACTACATACAATGAATCAAGGCTGAAACATTTGTCGAACTTTCCCTCTTTCCTTGTGGATAATGTCAGCATTTGCTCCAGTAGTATAGCTGCTTCAGTGTCCACCATGGACAGAGCCCTGGCAAACAATGGTGAGTGTCTTAATCAGCTTGAGCTGCTATAACAAAATACCATAGACTGCTGAACTGAAACTTGTTTTTCTAGTAGTTTTGAAAATGGAAGTTCAGGGCTGGATTCTGGTAAGGGTTGTTTTCCTGGCCTGTGTGCATACAAAGCCTATGTGTGGTGCAAGAAGAGATGAGGTGAACATGTTCTCTGTATATCACTTTATAAAGACACTAATCTCGTGATCACCTTCATAACCTTTAAACCTCATTACTTCTTGATATGGTTTAGATCAAGAATGTCTCCCCACAGGCCTCATGTGATTACAGGCAGGGTTTTTGGAAGGTGAATGAATCATGGGGAAATATAGCTGACTTGCAGTTAACAAAAGTCTGGTCTGAAGAGGTGTGTCTGGAGCCATGACCTGGAGGGGTATATCTCTCTCCTCAGTTTTTCGCTACTCTTTGCTTCTTAGCCATCCTTATGTGAGCAGATTTCCTTCCCTACTCCTTTCCACCATCCACTTCCTGACTTGGAGTCAGCCAACCATGGACTGAATCTGTGAGCTAAAATAAACCTCTCCTCCTTTAATTTGTGGATATTGGGTATTGTCTTAGCAATGAGCAAAGTAAATGTGATACCCTTAAAAGTCATACCTCCAAATACCATTCCACTGACAGTCAAAGTTTCAACATATGTATTTGGGGAGGACACAATTTAGTCCATAGTTGTGGGCATGAATCTTTAGAGAGAAATAACATAAAGCTGATTTTGGATTGTTTGTTATCACAGCACACTTTAAGCCATCCAGACTGATATATTTTCATAAGTGAATATTATTCTTTTAATCCAAAAGAAATTGTAGTGAAGGTATTTGGTTTTCTAGTACTCTAAATGTTGGTGATAGGGCTGGGATTAAAACTTTAAGCTTTCCCTCCCTTGGAAACTAAACTGCTAGACCGTCACACTTTTTTCATGAAGAACTTCATAATCAATTCTTAAATTTGTGAAAATAATATCACATCACTAAAATCAATTTTTTTACTGTTTCATCCTGCAGGGTAGACAGTAAAATTAGTTGCTTAACTAGATTTCATAAATACTAAGAATTCAGATGTCTGTTGCAACATGAAATTCATCTTTGTTTATCTTGAATCTCTTGGGTATGGCACAGAATGCTAGTCTTAAGAAATCCTGTCTGTAGATAGTTGGAGTGACTTGGAAATTCATCATTCAAACATAAGCACACAGACGGCAAATCTTTTATCATCATAAGTGTTCTACAAGATTTTCTTTAAACATATAGGTCCCTCACAAGTTGCAATATGGATTGTTTTTAACAGTGTATTAATGAAATATAATCATTCATATATTGGTGGTGTAATTAACACATGGAACCATCCTTATCAATAGCTGTTGGTGTGAGCAAGGGCAGATGTTCTTTGACAGAGCTACATATTCCACCCGTATGTCATGGTCTAATGACAGAAACCCTGTGAGTGAACACACACAGATGTTTAGCATTCTCATTTGTAAAATAAGAGACAATCAGGGATGATGATGTAGCTTAGTGATAGAGTGCTTGCCCAGTGTACACAGGGCCTTGGGTTCAATCCCCAGTCTCTCATTCTCAAAAGACATCCATGCCTACTTCACTGAACTACTGTGAGAAAATAGTTACCTGGTATGTAGTAGAGATTTACTGTATGGCAATTATTAAGCTTTAATGAGAGTTTAATGAACAGAATAAAAATTTAGGGAATATTATTGTAACTAAGCATTAAGTACATAGATAATACCTAATAACACACAACATAGAATCTCTTAGTACACTATGTACCAGACTTATGACAAATATTTTACATTGTTACTTTAGCTTCACATTAACTCTATTCTATAGACATTATTATTCTCCCAAACTACAGATGAAAAAATAGAGGGTTAGTGAAGTTGAAGTTCCATGTAGAGTAGGACTAGATCTCAAAAAACAGAGATCTCAAAAATCACACAATTCTGAACAGACTTTTGGGTAGCTACTTTTAAGGGTGGCTCTAATGTTATCGTTGTCTTCTTACAGCATATTATGACTTCCTTGTTGGGTTTGCATGTACCTCTGTGACCCTAAAATAATGTCTGTTCTACAGTTACACTTAAGATCCAACAAGATACACAGAACTGCATTGACAGACACTGTATAAATTTGTTTACACATATCAAATCCATGTGCTAAGGAATGCCATTTGAGGTGAATTCCCCTTTGTTTGTTTTAAGCATTGTATTAAAGGAAAAGAGGAAAACTATTACCTCTTTATCCTTCAGTGACTTCTCTTCACGATCAATGACTTCAACACTGAAAGACGTGTGTGCAGGGATCGTGTGGATTCAGTTCATGCCCCCTCATCCAGGAGATGAAGAATCATTTTACGCCAGGAGGCTATGGAAGTGAGAAGCAGACTGGCATGGAAGGTACATGCCTGTAATTCCAGGACTCTGGGAGGCTAATGCAGGAAAAGGAAGTTTCAATCTAGCTCAGACAACTTAGTGAGACTCTGTCTCCAAAAATAAATAAATAAATAAATAAATAAATAAATAATTTTTTTAAAAGAGAAAAGGTAAAGGCTGGGTATACACATGTATACATCAATAGGCTAATGAAGTATTACCTGCCTGCTTCAAAGACTCTGTTGCAGTTTTCAACACTGAATGTGCAGGACTGGCTGTGAGTGTACTGACTGTAGGTTATTTCAGACTGTAAGATTTGCAGCTTCAGAACCTGAGGACTTCAGAATCTCTTGACACTTCACAGGGTGGGAGTCTGATTGCTCCAGGCCCCAAAGCAGATTCATCTGTAAAAAACCTGCAGGACTGGTATGTTTTTTACTCTGTGGTACAGTTTGGATTTCTTACCCATTTCAGGGCTGTGCACAGGGGTTCAACAGCTTTTAAAACTCAGTAAGATGACCTGAGCAGTACCAAAGTCATAGATTCCAATTATTCCAGCCCCAGTAGGATCAGAAATTTCATCAATCCAACTTTTGATCAATGGAGTTCCACAATTATTGTGACTGCTCAGGACCATGTGGCTTGTTGGAAGTAATAGCAAAAGAGACATATTTTCTGCTCTTGAAGAGTTGTCTCTTTGGAAATGATATACACACAGGGAAATATCTACATATTACAAAGCATATTACTCATGCTAAATGAGTTGGCCACAGCACAGTCCCTAAGGAGACCCAGGAAATTACCCACAGACACCCTGGAGCACCAGTGACACCTTCTAAGACCAGACAGCTACCTATGGATAATAGCTACAGCTATCCCCACAAAGGCTCCTTATAGACACGAGTTGAGTTAAATGCAAGTACATCTAGCACAGAGTCTACTGCAAGATGTTCTTTTCATCAATGAGAATTAGAGCAATGAGAAAGTGAAAAAGAAGAGCTTGACCCCACAAAATAAGGAAGTCTAAAAAATAAGGCTTTTTATCATGAAGTCATTTGCAGACACAGGCTTGGCAGTGTACCAGGGAGAATGTCCTTCACTATAGCTAAGGTTTGCCTTTCTCTGTCACAATGCATACACTGACTCCTGGTAACTGGATATGCCTGCAGAGTCTGCAGAAGATGTCAGCCCTGCTTTTGGCTCTGTGCCCAGCCTGCTTCTGGAGTCTCAGTGGGAGTTAGGGTGTGACCTCAAACAACACAATGGGGCTGGGCTTACTTACAAAACACAGAAGATAATGATTTTTTATTTTCAGATATGTGGACTTGATATACCTGGAATCATACATGTAAACAAAGTTTACATGACTGAAACTGTTAGATATGTTAGAAATGAGAGAAGAAATCAAGCTTGAAGAGTTATGCATTGGGAGGTCTGGAGAACACCTCCAGGGAAGGGAAGAAAAAACCTTGAAAATATTGACAATAAGAGACAGCAAGAAGTTAGTAAAGATTAAATTCTAGACTTTGAGAATCAGAATAGATGTCACAGGAATAAAGAAAGGAGGGTTTGAAGGAGATAGAAAGGTGTTATTGACTATGAATTTCTGTGCTAACAAAATAACAAACAGAAGCATGTTGGCACTAGAATATGGCTTTCTATTCTTATGGTTGATCACAGAGAGGAAAGCCCATGGGGGACAGAAATCCCATGCTGAACCAAATAAACAGTAAAGATGTACAGCTTTTATGGCATCTGCAGGGTAGGTAAGGACCTGGTTTCCTGAGTTTTTGTTGCACCTGTGATCAACTTCATTGCACGTTTGCATGGGATGTGTGTCTCATTACCATCATATGTCTCTACCTTGGTGTGTGATTTTATTATGCTAATAAAGTAAAGGTAACTGTGGGTTACTTTGTTCAGTCCTCACCACCTGGAATTTGCTCCTTATCATTTGGGAAAGTCCCTGGGAAATGAGTTTTGGTACAGGGCAAATCATTCCCCTGGCAGTCAGTATGATTTTAATTACCTGGGTGGAGGTTTTCTTGTCTTGGCTCTATTTTCTGGCTATCTCAGCTGATTACATAGTCTTTGAAGGCTGAGCTTACTTACCATCCTCCCATCTCCCGCTGTTATCTTAATTGTATAGCCTTGGAGACTCCACTTTTTAACCCTTAATTTTCTGGTATGTCTGTTAACCCCACTGGTCCGAGGTGTCTCAAAGGCAAAGAGGTGCTGGGAAAAGGTCACAAAAACCAAACAGTATGTCAGAGGAAGTGACATACTGTATGTCAGTATGTCAGGATGGGTGTCCAAACTCCTTCCTTTATCTTGCGAGGATTTAACTCCCCAAGCCCTCAAACCCCGCGGTCTTCTTTCCCGACGCTGCCAGAACAACTGCACCCCATTATTCCGCGGCAGACATCCACGCCAGCAGGTGGCGCCGGGCAACTAGTAGGTATGGTCAGCCCCGCGGAAGTGACGCTTACTGAAGCGACGCTTGCTCGCGCCTCGCAGACGGCGGAAGTCCCGCCTACCCTGACGGCGGAAGGTCTGTTCACTGCACTTTTTCTCCTCGTGCTGCCCCAGCATGGCGCATTACAACTTTAAGAAGATCACTGTGGTGCCGTCCGCTAAGGTATGGGGCGTCAAATAAACTTCACCACTTCTCACCCTTATCACCTTTCGCTCTTTTTGCCTGGGAGCATTCAGGACTGTAATCCTGGGTTTGAGAGAAAAAGACACTAGTCCCCATTGCCGGACCTCACTTCCTGGGCCCAGTCTTCTCTAATCAGGGACCCCAAGGATCCACCGCACTATTCAAAAGCAAGCTTCTCACCCCATTCCTTCAGAGAGCGGGGACTCTTGGAGACCAAAGTGTCTCTCAAGAGTAAATGGCCTTTTAGGGGCCGCCAAGGGGTCCAGGTGGATAGGTGGGCGGCTGCGATCGGAGGTGCCAGGGAGGAAACCTGCCGTGGTCAATGATGAGCCGAAACCCCAACCTTGAGATTCTGAGTTCAATGTAGCCCCCACTTTACTCTAAGTCTTGGCTCGTTGCTGTCTCAGTTTAACATTTAATTTTTAAAGACATTCTCTTTTTCTGTTGAATTTGGAAACTTAGTTGTTTTCAGGCCTATCAGGATAAACATGACCAGGTCAAATTTATATGTTACTCGGTGTAGCAAGAGATTTCAAAAATGTTGAGTGTAGAGCTTGTTAATGAGTCATTTTTTTTATGTATACAACTTTTGAGGAATAGGAGCATGTTGCAGTTAATAGGTGAAAACACTTAGGGGAAACATGTTTCTCGGGCAAGTCCTTGGAGCCCTGAAAGGAAGAACCAGTTTAGAGGAGGGATTGCTGTCATTAGCTAACTTGTTGAGTGTAAAGACTGTATCAGTCTTCTTTTAGTGACTTCTTAAAGTCCCAACAATGGAATCATCTTGTGTTAGAAAGCTTGGTTAAGAGCTACTATTTTACATTCCTAATATACAGAATTGCTTTATCGTTTCTCTCAGTCTTTTCTCACTTAACCCTTCTGACAGTCATTCTGGCACATCTCATTACATTTTAGTATTTGCAAGGAAATCATTTATAGGAACCACATCTTAGTTACATCTTTGACCTCATGATGCTTTTTCAGCCATCCTTCAAGTTTGAGGGAGTTTGTACAGTTATTGTTTTATAGTAATGTGATGTCCACTATTTGTTGTATTGAATGGAGTGTTTGTCTGGAAAATAGACAAGTTTATGTGTAAATGATGGGTGACAATAGTCTTGGTGATTGGAAGTGAAAAAAAAAATCCCATCTGGAAAATGTAGGATACCGTTCTTTATGGAAGCTATCCATGGTGTTGGAATTGCCTATAGTGGTGTGGGTGAAACTTATAGGAAGAGAAAAACAACAGAAAACCAGTCATCTTTGTGTCTGGGTAATCACACAATAATGGTAGCCAACAGCAGGAGATTGGTGTCCTGCATATCTTGAGGGTTCAGGCCAAAAGGTCAGGTTCTCAGGCTGAGAAGGACCAAGATCTGGTGCTAGGATTTTTGCACATATGGACAGGCAGAAGAAAACAGCAAGGTCCATCAGATGAGACCTAGAGAGTGACATGACTCCTAGAAGGTGACAGCATGGATCAGAGAGGGTGGCTGGTGTTGTGTGGAAAGATAGCAGTGGGAAGAGCAACCTTATGGATCAGTCACTCCACAGAGACCTCCTGGGTTTTGGCACCAAATGTTTGGTTGATTTAAGATCCCAAAATTACTGATAGAGGCAGAAAGATTTATTAATATGACAAATATTAATAAAGAGCATATCAGTGATTTGAAGTAGACGCTTTAGTCTTCCCCTCCGAGGCAGAGTGGCAGCTTTTGAGCTTGGCCTGAACTTGGGTCAGAAAATGGTACTTTATCTTACACAGGTACAAACAGTTTTGTACCTGCGTAAGATAAAGTACCTATCTTTTTGAAAGTTATTTCTTAGAGGAATAAGTAGAAGCACTTATAACCACACTAGAAATATGAGAATTGTTATTCTGAAAGTATATACAGTTGATCTCCATTACCTGTGGCTTCCACATTCATGGATTCAACCAACAGCAGATCAAAAATACTTTTTAAAAATTGTGTCTGCATTATTCTTACCAGTCTCTAAACATAAAGTGTAACAACTGTATGTAACATGTACATTGTATTGGACGTTACAAGTAATTTGTAGATGATTTAAAGTATATGAGTGGATATGTATAAGTTCTACACCATGTTTGTACCACTTTATGTAAGGAACTGGAGCGTCCTTGGATTTTGGCGTTGTTTGAATGGACAGATACCAAGCGATGACTGAGTGTGAATTTGAGAGACTAGGTGATTGATGAATCACCAATCACCTAGTCTCTCAAGGGGAAGGGGAAACTTCATGAAGTAGGTAACTTTTGAATGGACCCCTTAACCATGCAAATGAAAAGACTATTTGGAGGAGATTTTGTGTAGTCAGACTTTCCTAATACTTTTTCCTCTTCCTAATACTTGATAGACTGTGTTGTGATCATGGTATTTTTTCTGTTATTGGGTTCTGAGTTCTTTGAAGAAATGGACTAGGTCATTTTATTTTCAGTACCTGGGTATTTCTATTATGTTTTATAAAACATAGTATTGTTGTATTAATCAGTATTGTTGTATTAATTGTATTGTTCAAGAGAAAATTGAGTAATTTTATATAGCTGGGCACGTGGGATTGAGGAAACATAGGGATAGAATCTTTGCTAAAGAGGATGGGGCTATTTGCCCTGGGAATTTATGCAGTTACCTTGTATATCCTCAAATAGTCACCTTACATATGCATAGGAAATTATAAGCAGTGAATTTTTGCCCATTATTTTGTAAAAGTTAAAGCTGTTCATGTTGAGATTGAAGTAGTTTCTTTTCAACATTTTTTCTGATTTATGCTTGAATTGTCTAAAGTTACAAATATTTCTAGGTATTCAGAAGTGAGAGTAAACCAAGAAAACATGCAGTAAAATTTATTTCAGCAGCCATTTGGTGTTTTTTAAAGGCTATAAAGATGGGCAAAGTTGTATATAAAAGATTTGGTTAGAAACAGTAAATATTTATAGTTTAAAATATGTAGTACTGTTAGATGTTGTTTTAAAGAAGTTTTCAAACAAATGTGTGAAAAACAGATGTTTGAGTTGTGTTTTATTTTGTTTTATTACAGGACTTTATTGACCTAACATTGTCAAAGACTCAACGAAAGACTCCAACAGTTATTCATAAACACTATCAAATTCATCGCATTAGACATTTTTATATGAGAAAAGTCAAATTTACTCAGCAGAATTACCATGACAGACTCTCACAGATTTTAACAGATTTTCCCAAATTGGATGTAAGTGACTTTGGGGGACATGGATTATATAAATGTGAGTCTTGGAGAATCATTTTTTAGCCAATATTTTAGCTGTACTCATTTGACAGAAGAAACATTTGTGTCAGAGGGTACTCCAGGAGTATCAAAGCTGGGAACAGTATCCAAATTTTTTTGAATCCTTAGTATATTTCATTTGCCTCAACCAAACCCCATCTAAAGAAATCCAGAACTGTCGTTCTAGGCTTTCTTCGTAAGTTTTAGCTTGCCAGGTTCAACCCACACTAGATAGGTAGAAACTGTGGATTATGAACTCTGAAGCCCAGGAGTCTTTCATGCTTCACCAGCTCCTCTAGACTTTGGCTCCTCCATTTTTTTGAGGCATCTTTTCCTCTGGGTTCAGTTAGGGCCAGTGGCCTAAGATCCAAGACTGTGATCTTACTGCTTTATTAGCTGGTGATGATCATTCAGTACTGACAGTTTTTTCATTGCATTGAGAGGTGTGATGCTTATATTAAGCCAAAAAGTCAGAATACCTTACTCTGCAGCATATTGTACTTTGCTCGTTTGTTTAGCTATAGACACATAAGAGCAGCAATTGCTTGACAGAGCCTGTAAATGAAGTCTTAATTAGTGTGTAGGATCATATAGTTGTGAGGTTGAAGTTGTGAAGGATGTGGGGGTTGGTATAGTTCTAGAGCCAAAATTGGCTATTGCCCCAAAATGGTCCTTGAAGGTAGATGAGGTTAGTTCATATAGCAGTTCTTTCTTTTATGTTTTTTAAAAAAAAGTAATAATGGCTTATTTTTAAAAAATACAGTAGTAATATAAAGTAAAAACTTAGGCTAGAATCATTGAAAGGTGTTGACTTGCCTTTTAAAAGATGCCTGGTCTATGAGACTAAGAGAGGAGAAGAGACCATCAAGAGGTCAGTGCAGTGACTTAGACAACTGTGATAGTGGTGAGGTTATTGAGAAGTGATTGGCTTATCATTAGAAAGAAAAGCTCACAGACAAGGTGTTAAGGGAAAGAATGAGAAGATGTTGAGATTCTCCCATCTCAGCAGAGCTGCCATTCACCAAGCTGGGGGAGGGCGAGAGTCCAGTCTGTTTATACTGCTGTGAGATGTGTGTGAGGCTCTGAGGGGAAATGCCAGCGCTTATGAGAGGTCTGGCCTAGAGATACAGAAACAGAGTTTTTAAAGTGTAGATGATATTTAAAATCTGTTTGAGATCATATATGATCTGAGAGTGTATAGAGATGAGTATGCTGGGAGCTTGAATGTGTGATGCTGGGCTGTAATAGCACAGAGTTTGGAGAAGTGGCTGTTACAGAAGAAGCTGAAAACACTTCAAGTAGGATGAGTAGCCAGCCACCCAGTGCTGCTTAGAGGTACAGAAATCAGGATTGGCAGCTTGATGAGCTTACAGAGTTTGGGAGGAAGCAAAGAAATGGGGTAGGTGGTGTGAGAATTGGGTCAAGGTAGTTTCGAATAAAAAAAACAACAACAACTGAGAATTGATGTTTGCAGCCTGATGGAAATGGTCCTGTAGAGGAAAGAATATGGGGAGGACTGGCCTTGGCTAGTTCTTCAGGTAGCTCTGTCACCGTAATAGGGTGGGAGTTAGGGCAAATGTAAGGCACCTTTGCTACCTCCTGCGTATTGTTACTGTCCTTAGAGGGCTAACTCAGCAGGGGTCATTGTGTAGGAGAGGGAACTGGGGAGAAGCTGCAGGTTTGAGGAGAGAAGAAAAGGAACTGATTTCTCCGTGTGTTATTTACATGCAAAGATAAGTAACTGTTGAACCAGAATGACTGCTACACGTTTTTTATTTATTATAGGATATCCATCCATTTTATGCTGATTTGATGAATATTCTCTATGATAAGGATCATTACAAGTTGGCTCTAGGACAAATAAATATTGCCAAAAATTTAGTGGACAAGTAAGGTATTTTCTTACTATGAAATCTTTTAATTTGATGGCAATAGTGGAAAAAATACTTACAGATTTTTTTATTTTTTTGAAGTGTTGCTAAAGATTATGTGCGGCTAATGAAATACGGCGATTCTCTCTATCGCTGTAAGCAGCTGAAGCGGGCTGCCCTTGGGCGGATGTGCACTATCATCAAGAGACAAAAGCAAAGTTTGGAATATTTGGAACAAGGTACTTGTTCACATAAACTGAAATGGTTTCTCTTTTTTTTTTTTTTTAGACAGGGTCTTACTATGTAGTCCAGGCTGTCCTTCATTTCATTATCTCACTGTGTAGTCCAGCTTGGCTTTGAACTTGCTGTGATCCTCCTGCCTCAGCCTTCCAAGTCCTGGGAATATAGGTGTGCTCTACCATGCTAGCATAAAAGTGATTTTTAATGTGTTCTGTTAAGATAATTGATGCCTGTTGGAGAATTATTCTTGAGATGTTTGTTTTTGTTTCAGAGATTGTGGAATCAAATTTTTTCTAGCCTACCCTATGAGAACTTTTAGTATGCCTGTTATTATTGGAGAGAAATGTAGCTAGTGATTATAATGCTTACAAACTAATGGGACTATTCAAAATATGTATGTTTTTAATATTGGATAGGTAAGACACATGAATCTTAGGAAAATGCTGAAAAATGTAAAAAATAAAATGACTCATAGCTTTATGTATTGACATTTTCATTCTTTAAAAATGCTTTTATTTAATAGAACCATTTCTGATTTAATATAGTAGTTTTATCAAAAAAATTACTTGTCCTTTTGTATGTATTTTTATACTACATATCATTTTGACAGGTTTGATTTTATTGTCCTTTTGCCTGGATCTTGTAAATTATTTTTCAAATAAGATTTATGCACATAGATGCCTTAAAAATGCTGTTCTACTGATCTTTTGGGTCTGCAGTGTAGCCCTGGACATGGTTGTCACTTGGAGCTATGTTGGTGTCACAGATGAGCCAGTTAATGCACATAGCCCATGTTGCAGCAAGAAGACTATGGTGTGTGTACTTCACAATACACTGTTGTCCAAATACTGAGAATCATTTATTTCAAGAAAATCTTAAATTTTGAGTTTGATAAATTTTTAATTAATTTAAACTTTTCGTAGTGCGTCAGCATTTATCCCGCTTGCCAACCATTGATCCAAATACAAGGACTCTGCTTTTGTGTGGGTACCCAAATGTTGGAAAATCCAGCTTCATCAACAAGGTAGGTCTGTTTTTTTTACTGTAAAGCAGATGATCTATCTTAGGTCAAAGTACTACTGTTTTCTCACTTTGTGGGACTTAGGATGCACTTGGTAATATTTTTCTACTGATTAGTCCTTTGGTAAACATTATCCTAGTCTTGGCAGCTGAACATACTCTTAAGTTCCTGTGAGAAACCTAGATTTTATTGCTGTTACAGAATCCATTACTTTCGATTTTTGTGTGCATCCTATAATTTCTAAAAAATTTGAGAGTTAAGTACATTTTTGTTGATAAATGGAGAGCTTTACCTGTTGTGTTTTGTCAGCTTATTCTGAAAGTGGTCATGCCAGAGAGATTTCTCTGCTAGGTGATTTCTGCTGACAGACAACACTCTCTTAGCTACAGTCTCCCAGTTTGTAGTTACCTCTCAGGTGGTTTGTCACCTTGATTGTTGGGTCAGCTTTCACTGAAATTGGGTTCGTTGCAGTGGTGAGTTGCTGAGTCTCTCGAGTGAATTTATTAACAACTGTGGCATTTAAGTAACTTAGTAATTTTACTTTAGGACAATATTATTCTGTAACTACCAACACTCAGGTGCCAGAAAATTATTAATTCTGTTAGGGCTTGTAGTTTAGTGCCAGGAACACTTAAAGTTTGAAACAGGTTTATAGGTTTTATCTTGTCCAAAAAGTGTTCTGACATGTTGACAGACAAAACTGTCTCGTGTTCTAGCTGAAGTTTCAAGTTCTTATCAACATATCTGAAACTTACTTTGGCCTGTGCTCTGGGAGCTAATGTAGTGACCACTGCCTATGTGTCTTTTTAAGTTGTAATGTAAGCTAATTACATAAAAAATTTCAGTTCTTCAGTTATATGACCCACATAGTAAGTATTCATTAGCAGCATGTCACTGGTGGATCCTGTCTAGATAGTACAAATGTTGAGCATTTCCATCTTCAGAGAGTGCTGGTGGGCATTGCTGGCCTGTGATGCAGGTGGTAGCAGTGAAAGACGGTGGTGACCAACCTCCAAATGCTGCCCGTCCTCGACCTCCCTCATATCTGTAGCATGAGCCTCTGGCCTTGAAGGAAGTTGATGACTCTTGTCCTGCATAGTTTAATCATGTGATTAAATAACTGCTAGACAAGAAGGTTGTAAACAAGTATACTTTGAAGTAGTAAAGACTGATCGTCAGGTTGTAGATACTCCAGGGATTTTATATCCTTTAGAGGATCAGAACACCATTGAAATGCAAGCTATCACTGCCCTGGCTCATCTTTGTGCCACAGTTTTGTATGTGATGTCTCTTGTGGGGGTTTTTTCCTGACAAAAGTCAATCCTGATAACATTCAGGTGCCATACTTGCATTCTTTGAGAAGAACTGTGGTATAGAATTGTGATGGTGGAAGTTTTGATTGTTTTGTTTCAAGGTGACAAGGGCAGATGTGGATGTTCAGCCATATGCATTTACCACAAAGTCTCTGTTCGTTGGGCACATGGATTATAAGTATCTACGTTGGCAGGTGAGTCTTGAGACAGAATGGACATCTTCATTTTTGTGTTAATGGAATTTGATGATTTCTAAAGAAGTATAATGATACTTTATAGTACAGAGTCAACTATGAACAGCAACCTCCAGGGAGGATCCAGAGAAGGTGTGGAGAATAGATTTTCTGGTATCACTGAGAACTTAAAATTCTCCGTTGCCATAAAGAAAACTTCTGAGCTTTGGGGATGCATGTGGGCAGTTTATGTAATTCAGAGAAAACAGCCAGCTTGTAGTGTGAATTTCTGCATTTGTGATTCCATTTCAGTAGTGATGCCTCTACTGAAGTGAACTCTTTGTATCATTTCTCTGTGCCTAGAAATGGCATATACTATTTAAAAGCATGAAATAGTTTATTTCCATGAGTGAATTCCATTTAACTTTATAAATGATGAAGAAAGTAATTTTTAAGACCAGAGAGAGTTTGTTATTATTCCAGCTTTTATATTTTATGTTATCACTAATGAAAAGGTGAGTTATTTTTCTTGAGCTCATTGGCTGGTTCTTTAATGAGCCCTGCAGCGTCCCTGCTCCTATTGTTACTGTTTTTGTTTTTTTACTATATTAAGAGCATACACTTTTCTTCTACTGCTTTGTTATTTTCATATGCTCAGTCTCAGAGAGCTACGTTTTTATTTACTGGTTTTGTTAGGTCTGGTCTGACTGTGAGAATAATTGCTAGACAAGAAGGTTGTGAACAAGTATACTTTGAAGTAATAAAGACTGATTGTTAGGTTGTAGATACTCCAGGGATTTTGGATCATCCTTTAGAGGATCGAAACACCATTGAAATGCAAGCTATCACTGCCCTGGCTCACCTTCGTGCCGCAGTTTTGTATGTGATGGATTTGTCTGAGCAGTGTGGACATGGATTGAAAGAACAGTTAGAGCTGTTCCAGAATATCAGACCCCTCTTTGTCAACAAAGTAAGTATGCTAACTAATAGTTTAATTTTCACAGTATTCTTCCTCCTCAAGGAGGGTGCTAAATTTTAAGACCTCTTATGGGTTCCTGAAACCAGATACTACTTGAACACAAGCACTGTAATGCCACAACTGTTGATCTTATAATGAAGATAATTGCTTGAGTAAATGACTGGCCAGTAGCATACATCAAGTTAAAATACTGTATAAAAGGTGGTTCGTGTCTTAGATGAGATAGAACAGGATACTGTGAGATTTTGTTGTACTACTTAAAATAGTACACAATTTATGAGTTATTTCTGACTTAATATTTTTAGACTGCAGATGATCTTTGGTAAATGAAATTACAGAAAGCAAAACAGTGGATGGGGGGAACTACCATATTCCACAGTTGAAAGTAATAATTACTTTTCTT
The DNA here is from genome assembly GCA_004027295.1 of Dolichotis patagonum. Taxonomy (NCBI): domain Eukaryota; kingdom Metazoa; phylum Chordata; class Mammalia; order Rodentia; family Caviidae; genus Dolichotis; species Dolichotis patagonum. Next base: position 39,224 of record PVJX010004620.1, read on the forward strand.
CTTTCCTAGCCTCTTATAGTTGTAGCAAATAAATGTGATGTGAAGAGAATAGCTGAACTGCCTGAAGATGATCAGGTAAATCGCCTAAATGTTTTAAATATGTGTTTACTACTCTCAATTCTTAAGACAACTAATGTTTAGAAGGAATTTCAGTACTACAGTATAATATCCTCAGTGGTAGAGTGACATGACAATATACCTCAAATACAGATTTCCTCAGAAATATGTGTTTGGTATGTCGACACATTTGACTTTTAGAATGTGATAATTTAAGTATTCACTTAAGTTGGAGCTTTAGAGTAAGCCGAACACTTGGAGATGTGCTTTGTGTCTTGTAGGCCTCAAGGTATCAGGTATAGTATAACAGGTCAGTGTTTTTCAGGATAACTTTGTTACTAGGATGAGTATTCATTCATCGTTGTTACTTAATAAAAGACATATGATTGAGTGAGCTCGATAAACAAATGTTTGAGTGAAGGAGAGTAAGATCTGTAAGCTCTTGTAAAGTGAAGCTTCCAGAACTGTGAGCATGCAGTGTCTGCTGATGTTCTCTTAAGAGGCAGGCAACTGTTAGTCATAATTTTGTAGCCTTTTTTATAGGCAGCTTTCAGATAAGCATTTTGAGAGATGCGCACCTTTATAGTGGTTCTCACATTGATCCTGCAACAGCAGCACTGAGTCACTTTTTTTTAACCAGCTGATTTGTGAGAAATGCGTATCATGGACACACCTAGTGCTTCAGTCAGAAACCCTGGGGTGGGCAGCAGTCTGAAATGAACAGGCCTTCTCAGGTGCCTGAAACCCACTTGAGTTCTGAGAACCACTCACTAGAAAGGTAAATGTGTCTGGTCATGTCTTCTGGAATATACTTTATTGATTAAATTAAAATGGAAGATGCTGGGGTAAGAGGGGCATGTTGTTCCCTGGTTAGTGTCTTTTATTCTGTTTGAGCTTTAATACTCGGTAAGGGTTAGCTTTTTTAAAATAGCTATACTAGTTTTCTCAGAGGACAATAATACATTCTTTAAATTATTTATTATATGAACGTTGATGTCAAAATTGAAAAATCCCTTGTATCTATTATATAATTCAGTTTTTCAGTTCAAAAAGCATTAGTAAGAGAAGAAGGAGAGTAGGTAGCATCAGGGAATATTTAAGTGATTTATTAAGTTACGGTCAGATGCTCATACTTTGGAGTTAGACAGGCTCACTTCCCATGCTGGTGAGAACTTGCATCATTGATTACTTGTCAGCTGGGTACAAAGGAAATGAGATCACTTTTCAGACCCCAAGTTTATCTATTCACTGCAAGAAATGTCTGTATCAGTTGTTGAGAAGATTTTTATGAAATCAGAGTACAAGTGCATAATGGACACTTTTATAGTATTGCTTGGTTGATACTATAGCTTGCCTTTCAATGTGACAGTTATCACATAGTTATGATACTTAACAGTTAATGTCACATAAACAGCCTAGCTCAGTGACTGGCTTACTCAGTGTCATGTGCTGCTAAGTAACAGAATTGGTGTTCAGACTATGATTTTCTCTGAAACTATTGCTTTGGATTCTGTGGTAATGGGACTAGACCTTCTTGATGGGAAGCCTCCATTATCATGGGTTGGTCACCTTTCTCTGTCATGGTCACATTTACAATGAGATGTAAATGAGATGTTTCGTGGAGACTGTACAAACCAGGGCCTTTCTTTTTACAGTCATGATGATTTATCAAGTTGCTAGATTTGAGATTTCTGTTGTTTTGTAAGGAATTCTCTTGGCCTATAGAAGAAAAATATTTTTAAAAATAGCGTGAAGATTTTATTTTTTTAAGCCAACATGATCTTGCCAGTTTCTGTTTTGGAATGTGAAATCTTACAGAACGTTTCATAGAGCTTGAAATTTTACTCAGCTGTAGTACAGTTTGGTCTTCAGATGTTTGCATTTTTTTAAAAACTGCAGAACAATATAAAGAAAAATCATTTCTGCAAGGATAAAAAAATAGCTATTGAAAAATTAGTATTTGCACCCTCCATTTGTAGAACAGTACAGTTTTTTTCACAGGGAACTGACAATCAATAATGTATGTCTCATTTTTCCTTTGTTTTTCCAGAAAATATTTATAGACCTGCAGGCTGAAGGATTCCCTGTTATAGAAACCAGCACCCTGACTGAGGAAGGTGTTATTAAAGTTAAAACAGAGGTTAGTGCGTCTCTAAATCAGGTAAAATCAGTCGTGGGGAGAAAAAGCACTCAGCGTAGACAGTTGTGCATTGTAAGGTGGATCCAAACACACCCAGAAGACTTGTGCCCTGCCCCACTTTGGTGAATGGTGGTAAGTGAAGTGGTGTTTGTGTCCCTTGCTAGCTGCTGGGGAATTGGTCCTGCTTGTACCTCTTCTCTTCCCCTTTGTGGGGTACCAAAACCTGCAGATGTTCATGTTTCTTACATAAAATGGTATAGTATTTTTATGTAACTTACATACATCCTTTCACGTATTTTATTTAAATAATTTCTAGATTACTTATGATACATAATTGTAAGTGATAATGCTGATAGTTATATTGTTTGAAGAATGACAAAAAAGTGTATGTTTAGTACAAGCACAATTTTTTCTTCAGATATTTTTTTCTGCAGTTGGTTGAGTTCATGGATGCAGAACCTATGGATCTGGAGGTTGTGTGTACTTTATAATTCCTACTTAAAGATGCAGCTGTGTCTTTTCACATATTAACTATGGGAAAAAGAGTACAGTAAGTCCCTGACTTACAAACAAGTTCCATTTGGGGAGAATGGGCATAAGTCAGAATTGTTCATTAGCCTTGACAAAATGCGACTTACTCTACCTTTGATACAGATGTGCAGTGTACATTGCTTTGACTTAGCATTCCCACCACATCACCACTCTTTCCTCTTGCTTCTGGACATTCTGGGCTATAATTGAGTACTGTGCCACTGTAAAATATCATGCTACCAAGTACTCACACAGCAGAACAACTGTGACAATGTCCAGCGGAAATGTAAGCTATTTCTGTGATTTGTTCACATCTAAAAATGTTTGTAATGCGAGGTCCATTTGTGTCTGTGAAAGTTTGCAATTCAAATGTTTATAAATAAAAGACTTACTGTACTTTCGTGGAACTTGTTCAGAAATAGAAAGAAAAGATTAGTCTTAAAACTGGGCATGGTGGCACACATCTGTAATCCCAGCATTCAGGAGGCTGAGGCAGCAGGATCGTTGAAAGTTTGAGGCCAGCCTGGGCTACAAAGTGAACTCAAGGCCATCATGAACTGCATAATGAGACCCTGTCTCAAAGAAACAAAAAAAGGAGGAAAAAAATTAGTCTGCAAAATAGAAGCAACTTGGGGGACAAAGTCTCCCACTTGATTTTACATGCTGTGTTAATTACTTCTTACTTGGTCTTGTTATTTTAGTTGAAAGAGATTAGTTGCTCAAGTTTCAAAAACAACAGAACAAAACAGCCTCAAACATAGCATACCTATAATCCCAGCACTCTGGAGGCTGAGGCTGGAGGATGCTGTGAGTTCAAGCCTGGACTACATAGTGAGACCCTACCTCAAAAAAAAAAAAAAAAAAAGACCTTAGTTTCAGGAGTCCTAAGGTAGAAGGAAACTTTGCATCCGTGTAAGGGCCCTTGAGCCTGCACAAAGTGTCACTAAGGTTGGGGGGAGGCCAGTGTGAGACAAGGCAGGGCTGCTTCACAATTCTGGGCCCAGAAAGAGTTAACTCTAGAGAATGAGGTGTGCCTCAGTAAAAGGGGGAAGTGCATGAAGACTTGCAAACCACAACTTCAATGAATGGGGGTTCTTTCTTGGATAATGTGGTTGGGAGCTGTTATATGTTTTTTTGACTCTACATCTTGTTTTTATGCTTAATAGGCTTGTGATAGGCTTTTGGCTCATCGAGTAGAAACCAAAATGAAGGGAAATAAAGTGAACGAAGTGCTAAACAGATTGCATTTAGCTATACCCAACAAGAGAGATGATAAGGTAAGCTTGTCTTTTGAGGACACTGTTGAGACACTGTTGGAGGTATGGTAGTTGCCAGCTCACATACAAATGGATTTCAACTTGTTTTTCTTCCAGAAATAGCTTGAAATCAGATCTTTCTTTAAAGTTTAAACAGATTAAAGTGCTTTTAAGTTATTTTCTTGTCGTAAACAGTACACAACTTTTTATACATATTTCTTGGTGTGTCTTGGAAATAAATAAATTTCAAGATGTGGCTTTAAAAGTATTACTGGCCGGGCGTGGTAGCTCACGCCTGTAATCCCAGCATTTGGGAGGCTGAGGCAGGAGGATCGATGTGAGTTCGAGACCAGTCTGGGCTACAAAGTGAGCTCAAGGCCAGCCTGAACTGCATAGAGAGACCCTGTTTCAAAAAGACATTCATACATACATACATACATAAATGTATTACTGGCCTCAAAAATGCCTTTGATTTTATGCTCCACTACCTGAGAATGCATGTTATTGATTGTTTTGGCTATAAAACTTCTATCTGATGTAAATATTTTCTGTGTAAAGATGAATACACTTGAACATTTATATGCTTGTTGGCTTGTTCGTTAAGTTAACCTTCTCATTGATTTGTATTTTTTTAAATCAACAGATTTACTATTTAAAAAAAATATATTCGTGTGACTTTTAGTGACCTAATTTTTGAGATTACTTTAATTCAGTTACCTGTTTTGTCCTCCCCAAACTGTCTGTGCGGCATCCACTCAGTGTCTTGGCCAACTCCATAGCACTTTGGATTTGAAATTACTCAGCTTATAGAATATACCTGACATCTGGGCTCTGATATTTAACACTGTGGTTACAGCTTAGAAGAGAAGAAGTTTTTTGTTTTTAAAGATGGTAAAATAGAATAAAACCAGTCAACACAAACCAGTTTAAGAGATCCAGGACTTTAAAACATGAAATCAACAACAGTTACCTTAATGCCTTTTAATGTCTTCAAAATAGCTGCAGATAACTTCGGACACTGTAAAAATGAAACAGAATAAAATAGAAACAATAAAAATAAAACAAGGAATACAATAAAGGACTTCAAAACAAGTGAATAGTAAATCCAGAGTCGCTGCCATAATATATCTTGCTGTCTTTGAAATAGCTGCTCCTGCCATTGGATCTGACATAATAAAACAAAACAGAAAACAATTAAAACCCATCCCAACAAAACATGGAAACAGTGTAGGACTTCAAAACAAAACCACAAGGAGTCAACAATGGCCACATCCCTCAGAATGAGATCCCCCCTAGATGCCACACTGCGAACCAATATCCTCTGAACCTATGATCAGACCGCTGGCCCTGAACCTGCAGTGTTAGTAAAACATCAAAGCACCCCAGGCATCCATTTACATTTCAAACCTTGACAGCTATCATTATAGCTTGTGTTTCTACAGATAAGCCGATTGCTTTTGGCAGCAGTGGGGCTGGGTAGATGAGGGGATTGGTACTTGTTTGCCGCTTGCGTGCCAGAAGGGGCTGGGAACTGACTGTTTGCAGTCCAGCAGTGCCCTGTGCATGGCACTGGTTCCAAGACTAGACTTATTTTCTGATGTGGTCATTGTTCTCTCTCCCCCAGTCCTCGAATGGCACTGACTCAACAGGTAGAGGCTTAGGTCTAGCTGTTCCCACACTGGGCTTGTTTGCTAGTGTGGCCGTTGTTCTCTCTCCCTCCAGTCGTGGAATGGCGCTGACTCATGGAGAGAGGCTTGGGTCTAGGTTTTCTCAGTCCTGCGGCGACCTATGCGTGAAGACAAGAAAGTTTTGAGACACTGTAGACGCAAACAAACATTAAGCTCTAGATTTGGTTCTGATTCAAGTTGAGTGTGTGACTTGCAGCTTCTCTACTAGGTCAGGTAGCCCTTGAATCTGGTTGTTAGAGAGACACAGTACATGTGAGTGCTGTATGCTATAAGATGGGAGTGGTTGTGCTCCAAGTTGGTTTCCAGAGAAGTCTTGAGGGCTGAGAGCTGCCAAAAGGTAGGCAGCAACTCTCTCAGTAATTGTTGTTTAGGCTTAGTGTCTCTAGTTGGGTTGTATAACTTACCAGGTAGATAGTTAGCAAAGGAAAAATTTTAAAAATCTGAATATGATGGTAATGATAACTCCTTGCATGAAGTTTAGATACATGGGACCCTGAAATTTAGACTGTGTATATAGCTGTTGTTAATAAATGTAGAATTGCCGCATGTACCATTTTTAGCTATTGCATTTTACCAACAAAGACTTCAGAAGATGAGGGTACCATCAAAATGCAGGAGCATTTTTGTGTTCATTGAGCTCCTTTTGTGAGATTTGGAAGATCCCCTTTCTGTTCCTCCCCGTGTCTAAATTAGGTAACTTCTCATCACATTCAAAGATCTTCCCTTTCTAGTAGCCAGGAATAATCATTATGTCACCTGTGGAAGCCTGTAGATGTAATTATAAGAGGTACAGTGTTTCAGAGACTCTTAACATCTGTATCTTCAGCCCTCTAAACTGAAAACAAAATCAACTTAGAGGAGTAAACTACTCTTCATAACCTCTAATTGCTGACAGAGGCTTCCTTGGGCCCAGAAACCATACTCATTTTTCTTCTCTTGAGGGAAAGGTTCTTCAGCAGGGTGAACTTCCCTGTCTGCAGAGGCAGCAGCTCTCTGTCTTTTAAGACACTTGATGGTGTCTTTTAAGACACTTGATGGTCCTAGGGTTAGGCATTAGCTTCTGCACCTCTGAATGGAATGCAGTCAAGCTTACGCCAAAAGACACTAGTTTCCTGCTTGGTTTCCATGTAAGTGCCAAGGGTACTATTTCCCACTCCAGCACTTGGCTCAGGTCACACTCAGTGGAGAGAAGGCTCTGTAAGGGAATGCCTGGAACAGAGGCTAGGGATTTAGCTCAGTGGCATAAGTGTCTGCTGGGAATGCCTGGAACATGCACTCCTGGGATATATTCCAGGGTGGATTGTAATTTTTCTGTTAGGAAATCTGATATTTATGCCTTTGAATATTTTTCCTCTGTCAGTTGCCTTAGTTTTGTTTTGTCTTGTTTTGTTTTTAAATCTCAAATCTCTTTTTAACCTATTAATATATTTTCTTTATTACTGCTGGATTTTTGTCATTCATATAGTGGACTACTTTCCATTCCAGAAATAAAGTATCTTTTTCTTTAGTAGTTTATTGGTGTTACGTGTTTCTCAAATTGATCAATTTGTTACTTATTTCACTTTTTCCTCATGTAATTTTTTGATAATTTGGTGTTTTTCTGAATTAACTCATACTTGGTTTGGTGGATCCTCCTGGCCTCCTTTCCCAAACTCACAGTCCCAGAGTTAAGTGTTGATTTTTAATTGGTCTGGAATGGCTTTTTTTTGTTGTTGCAGTTTTTGGTGTTTTGAGAATAAAACCAAACAAAATATAACAATAAAGGTAATCAAAACAGTGAAAGTGATACAGGACTTCAACATAATAGGAAATCAATAGCTGTCGATACCATCAGTTATATTAAAATCAAACCAAATGAAACAATCAAATCTATCAAAACAGTGAAAATGGTACAGGACTTTAAAACAAAAGGGAATTAACAGTGGCTACCACCTTCCCTTTTTAGATGTTTCTTCCCCTTTTACTTTCACAATATCTTGTACATTTTGGGTCCCACTAACTCCTTCAGTTACTTATACTAGGGAGACACGATGCTCACCTATGTGAGTCTGAACCATTTCACCCAAAAGCCATTTTGGGTGATCACCATTTAACCACAAGAGCCTTGTGATTATCCTTCTTTATAGCTGAGTAGCTTTCCGTTGTATAAAAATGCTGTCATATCTGTTCGGTGGTTGATGGGCAAGCTACCCCTTCTTTTTTTTTTCTGGTTCCCTGTTACCCAGAGCATTGTTTTCTCTCCTTTGACTCTCAGTCTATGAATTTCCTTTTGGGTTAATGTATTTCTACTGCATGTTGATGGATCTTGTTTCTTGATCCACTTTTCTTGTGTTTCTTTTTATTGGTGAATTGAGACATCTACATTAATGGTTACGGCCAACGTACACTGGCTCATCTCTGCCATTCTTTTTTCCTGCTGTTGGCTTCCTACATTTCCCCTCCATTCAACTGTCTGCCCTACTTGGCATTCCCTTTGTTGCTGGTCCTTGGACCAGGGTCATTTTTGTATCTATAATATCCTTTAGTGCTCTTCGTAGGGTTGGCTTAGTGGCCATGAATTCTTTCAGTTGTTCTTTATCATGGAAGTATCTTATTTCTCCACTAATTTTGAAAGTTTTGCAGGTTGCATCAATCTAGATTGGAACTTGTTTTCTTTCAGGAGTTGAAATACTTCGTTCCAAGCTCTTCTTGACTTGATGGTTTATGTTGAGGAGTCTGTCATGATTCTGATGGATTTTCCTTTATAGGTAATCTGTTTCTTTTCTCTGACCATCTTTAATATTCTGTTCTTGTGCTGAATTTCTGGGATCTTGATTATTGTATGTCTAGGGGTAGATTTATTTTGGTTATGGCTAGTTAGAATTTATGTGCCTTACTTATCTGCCTGTCAGGTCTTTTTTCTGCTCTTCTATAAATAGTCTTTTTATGTCTTCGTGTTGACTCCTGCTCTTTCACTGATACCTGTTAGTCTTAAATTATTTTTCTTTGCTTTGTTTCACAGCCACTGAATTGCTATTTCCTGGTTCCTTGTTAAAAATAAGAGGTCTTTCCTTTCGTGATCACTAGCGGCCATCCTGTCTTCAATGTATGAATGTATCTTCAGTCTCTTTCAGGTGGTCTTGCCAGCTTTCAATGGAGTTTTTAACTTCCTAGATATCTCTTTGAGTCTGTTTCATGCATTCCAATTCTTCTCTATAGTGTTCACTGAAGATTTGCCTCATTCTCCTATGCTCCTCTTTTTTTTATATCTTGTCTTTAGATATGCTCAGCAACCCTTTTATTATGTTTGTCATTTCTTCTTTTACCTGTGATATTCTGATCTGATTTCTTTTACAGTCTCATGAAGTAATTTCTTTACTTCAGTTACTGTCATCTCAGAAATTTCAGGTGTGCAACTTGCACTTTGTTCCATGTCTGTGTGTCCTGGACTTGTTCTGTTTGGGCTGGAGACCAGAGATTGCCTTTTGCTCCTTTGTCTTCACATTTCCTGGGTTCCTCTACATGAGTAAATTGTGAAGTCCTGGGCATTTACCATGTTGGCTAAATCTGTCCACAGTGTTGGTAGATGGGTCAGGCACCTTGGTTTCTTCTAACCCAGGTTCCACAGGAGGTGGCAGGGTGCAGGGTGACTTCTCCAGACACTGGCAGCTTCTCCAAGGCATAGCTGGGTGCTTCTCCCTGCCCGTGCTGGTTCCCCAAGGGGGAAAGTCCCTGGGAATGATTTTATATTTCCGTGGCAGACAAAAAAAGCTGCTTGTAATTTTCTTGATCTTTTTAAGTTTCTTTCACAGTTAGCAAGGCATTTCACATAAATATTTTCAATGATCTCTTCTCAGGAGAGGCCCCCTTTCATCCCAGAAGGAGTGGTGGCACGCAAGAAGAGGATGGATATTGGGGAGCCCAAGAAGAAAAGGGTATGCTGCTTTAACTCATCTATTATTGTGGAAAGGGGAGCAGAAAGGTGATGTGGGCGTTGGACATGAGATGAACATTCCCAGGTGCTAGCCCTATTAGGTTTGGGGATCTGGCAGCGAATTCCCAGAAGTCCCTACTCATGAAGTTCTTCAGTTGATAGTAGATTGCAGTGAATGAAATACATAAGATATGTAGTCCCTCAGATGGTCAACAGTAGCTTTCTAACTAGAAATAGAAACAGAATCTCACAGATACTGAAAGAGTTGAATTGAAAAGATTATTTCACTAAAATAAAGGGGGAAAACATTTTTGGAGTTAAAAGCTAAAATAGAGCTGATATATATATATGTATGTATATATATATATGTATATATATATGTATTTTTTTTTCCATTGCAGGAACGAGATCTTGAGCTGGAAATGGGAGATGATTATATTTTGGATCTTCAAAGTAAGAGCTATACTGTAATAGGTGTTTTAAATGCCAGGTACATGTGAAGTGTTTCAGAAAAACCAAGAAAGGGTATCCATGAGTAAAGCTGTTTCAGACATTTGTCTTTGGTTGTTTGAGACTACATCGTCCTGTGTAGTTCAGAGTGGCCTTGAACTCACTGTGTAGCCCAGGCTATCCTCAAACCATGATCATCCTGCCTCAGCCTCCTAAGTACTGGTGTGTACTACTATGCCCAGCTCTAATATGTAATTTCCTGAAGAGCAGAAGTTAATGTACTACTAGGGGTCTAAAACTTTTTCCTTCCAGGTCATTTTCTGTTGTTTTTAGATGAGAAGATTATTTTTTCACAGCATGTAAATGTTGGTCAATGCTGATCTTGTTAATAATACATTATATAGTGCTGAACATAAATGCTCTATAATTTTTGTGATGACTTGGCAAAAATTTTGACATAAGTTAGACACATTGTACTTGAAAATATTAGAAACTACGGTAACATAAATTTTTTTTAACTTTAGAATACTGGGATTTAATGAATTCATCTGAAAAATATGATAAGATACCAGAGATCTGGGAAGGCCATAATGTAGCTGATTATATTGATCCTGCTATCATGAAGGTATTTATCCCTTTTTAAATGTTCATTTTTTTCCCCTTTTTGATATGGCTGCCTGCAGATGCATGCCTAGGCTTTTTGATAATATTTTGTCTTCATTTCCCTGTGCCCTGGCCCTGATGCAGACTCTTGCTACCCCATTCTACACTTACTGAAAGAAATCACTACCCCTCCTATCTCTGCTGGCACTGCCACCTCTGCACTACAGGTCCTGGAGAAAACCTGGGCCCTTTGCATCAGCTGTTACAGGCTGCTTTTCAGTAGGGCTGGCATTGGTGCTGCCTGTGGACCCTGGTGCTGGCTGGGTGGCTTCTGATGCCGGTGGTTTACTTCTTTCATACCTGCTACCCATATTTCCTTCCTTCAGTTCGGTGGATAGTGCCACGTTATTAAGAAAACTGAGCTTGTAGGTATGAGCTCTGCACTCCTGGGTTTTTGTCCATATCCCAATGACCCTTCTTCAGTCAGAGAGGGAAGCAGAGCTTTAGGCAAGGCTCTTTCTTTTCCCAGGTGCAGCTTCTGTAGCTCTTCTCTCCATAGCTGACATCTGTGTCCTCCCTCTGTCCACCCATCTTCCCTGCTTACTTGGTTTGTTTTGTTTCTTTTTGAGACAAGGTCTTGCTCAGCAGTTTAGTCTGGCCTTGAGCTCACTTTGTAGCCCAGGCTGATCTCTCTTGCAGTGATATTCCTGCCTCAGCCTCCCTGTGCTGGGATTATAGGCATGTACTACCACACCCAGCTCCCATACTTACTCTTAGATAAAAGTCTTTAAGTCTCTCTTACATTTTTAAAAAATATTTTCCTTTAGTTGATACCTTGTTTTTGTCTACTCAAACCTTTTGAAAAAAAAAAAAACTATGCAATATTGGCGTCTGAATTTCCTGATTTTTCTGCTATTCAATTCCTAAATGTCTTGCTTGCTTTATATTTTGTTTGTTTGTTTATTTATTTATTTTAGATTTTTTGAGGCAGGGTCTCACTATGTAGTTCAGGCTGGCCTTGAACTCTTTATGTAGTCCAGATGGGCCTCAAACACATGGTGATCCTCCTGCCTTAGCCTCACAAGTGCTGGTTTTATAGGTGTGTGTCACTGTGCCCAAATTACGTTTTCTTCATGAACATTTAACAGTTTTCATGAACTCTTCACACCCTGCATCTCAAAATTTATTTCCAGTCTGGAAGTTGAGCAGGCTAGCAGTATCATGATTTGAGAGCTCGGTAAATGAAAATAAATGTCTCTGCTCACTCTGTCCCTCTGTTCATTTACAAATTATCCTTGTCCTCCACCTTCTCATTTTCACCCTATATGCCTTTGCTGTAGTTGGTGTGTCTGCTTTTCCGCCCTCTTCACTTTTGTATCCTGTCCATACCCCAAGGTTAATAAATCTTGTGACTCCTTTCCTTAAACTCTTTAGCTGTGTTTCATGAATTCCTCTTGGCTTGTGTCACACCCTGCTTTCCTTGGGACAACACAGGGTGGTCTGTGAAAGGCCTGGACCACACCGTCCTGGCCTCACTCCCTGTATGCTTTTCACCAAGGTCAGGCATGGACATACCACCCCATTGAGCTCCTGTCTAGATTGGTTTAATAGAGTATAATATATGCATATGTGTTTTTTAAGTTGAATTTTTGTCTTACTAACTTAGTGGCCAGAGAGGTTCTATTTAATACGGTGTCAAAATGGATCTTTGAGTATCATACAAGTTCATTTTATGCTTTCTCTGGAAGCATTGGGGAATGAGGAAAGTGTTCTCTGCAAATTTTTAGTGTTGAAGTTTGTTTAAAGAAAATGAAATAGCACCAGAACAGTACTGCTGTCTTATCTCTGTTTTCCCCCAGAATGTTTTCTGTGAAAAAAGCATCTGTAGATAGATGGGGCCCAATTGTAATCAGATCACGGTTCCCATAAACATGTTGACACACCTACTTACTTGGAAATTTTTCCTTTATTCATGTTGTTTAATTATGACTTTTTAAAGAAATTGGAAGAGTTAGAAAAAGAAGAAGAGTTGAGAACAGCTGCTGGAGAATATGACAGTGAATCTGAAAGTGAAGATGAAGAAATGTTGGAAATCCGACAGCTGGCAAGACAGATAAGAGAAAAAAAGAAATTGAAAATTCTACAATCAAAGGAAAAGAATACCCAGGGACCAAGGATGCCTCGAACTGCTAAGAAGGCAAGTTTTGTGTTGTGCCAAAGAGGCATGGCATATTTTTTATGTATTGGATTCTTGTGTAAATCATTTAAATGCTACATTTCAACCCATTTGGGATCCTAAGATTGCAGATAATTTGAAAATTTGTTGGTATATAGATTTACAAGATGGTTTGCTTCCATCTTTCTGATTATTGTGCTTTTTCTTTGTGACTTTCAGCTTCAAGTTCTGCACTATTCTAAATCTTAATCATTTTGTAATTGTACAATTTAAAATTGTTAATTTGTGACAAATGTAAACTATCAATTAGCATTTCCTTATACTTTAATTTCTATATTAATGAAAACTATATTTGCAGCTTATAGAAACCTAACCCAGTCTAACTTAACAAAGGCAATTTTTTGACCCTTGTGACTGGTTAGGTTGGGGAGAAACACTTTAGATATGAGTAGGTTGATGTCAGGGATTCATTCTACTTTTCAGCTCCATCCTTGTTGGAATGTCATTTTCTCCTTGATCTTACCTGGGTGGTATGTCAGATGCAGGTCATGTACCCATCCCTGTAGCCATGACAGGGTCTTGTGATTGCTGCTTTGGACCACAGGAAATGGGAGGCAGTTCTGCAAAGACTGTATGGAGGACAGTTACATAATACAAAAGGAAGAAAAATAATTTGACATTATAGATGACTTTTTGTGAATATTCATATGTTTGAAAGTAATGTTTTCGTATTGACAGACTTAGGCATTTTTATATTTCTCTTGGTGGTACCCATCTCTCTGGGAGATGTTAGTGTGCTGATTCTGTCTTAGGGTGTGTCACTAACCTTAGCCTGAGTATCTCATCTATACCTTAGAAACAGTCGCTGCCTTACTCCCTGGGTTGTTTTGAAAACTGAAAGTATGTGTTACTACACATAGGAATTGCTTAGTCAGTGGTACTTTTTTTGAGATTTGATTGAATTATCCGATACCATGAAGGTGATTCCAAGTAAAAATAAGTGTGATGGCGTCATTGTAAAAAATCTAATTGAAAGACAAAGAGGAAAGTCACAATTTTTCCTATTCTGTGGTCACAAAATAGATAACTTCTGTCAGATAAAGAATATTATAAGGGCAGAAATAAACAGTCAAATGAAGCAGTAAATAGGATGAGATCCAGAAGGGTCTTGAGGGCAGGAACCTGTGTCCCTGTGGAGTTGGCATGTATCACCCTCTCTGTTCATAGCTAAGTTTTTGTTCATTTTTCTGCAGGCCTTCACATGTTCATTTTTTCCAGAAGTTTTTTCAAAACTGAACTTTTGGGGTTTTATGGGGATTTTATTGCATGAACATGATTGAAATATGGACAGCTTACAATTGTGATAGGGCAAAAGAGTCTGACCTAATGCTCATGTAAAGCAGAAAGGCAAAGGAACATTAGAGTATGTTTTTAGTTTTTATGACCTGCCATGGGGAAAAGAATACTTTCTTTAAGGGGGAAAAACAAACAAGAGGGCAGGAGGTCAGAGAGAATTCTTGATTTCTGACCCCTGAAGCACCTAGTTTGTAAGTCTGTCTTCACCTCTGTCACTCAGTTCCTTCTGGAACCAAGCACTAAAGGCCACATACTTTGACCTTGTTGTTCTATTCATTAGGTCATTTTTGTCACCTTATGCGGAGTTTGCAAATGGAAGCAAAAGTTTGCCCAATGCTTTGTTTACAAACAGAAATGTTCATGAACCATCTACTGTATCACATGTATGCTTTTCCTTGATTTAAAAAAAAAAAGACATTGTATCAAACTAATTTGGCTTAAAACAACTTATTTTCAGGTTCAGCGGACAGTTTTAGAGGATGAGATGCGAAGTCTTGGTATTGACATGGATGATAAAGACAATGTAAGTGCACAAGGGTGCTTTCAGATTCTGTAGCATTTTGCTTAATGGAAGGAACATACTCTGAGAAATCTGTGGTTCTGTCATGGGAACATTGCTGTAGACACACAAATGCCTACTGCATACTTAGGCTATGTAACATACACACATGGTATTACCTTTTTTATTTTAAGGCCACTGAAATCAACATGAGATTAAAATCAAGTGTATGAGAAAATGATGTAATAAAGATGCTGTAAACATGAGTTGTAGGGGCTGCTGCCATTGCAGTACTGCATACTGTTTTACAGTGACCCTTTCTTGTGAGTCCACACTAAAATAATGGCAAAAAGTTGTAAGTATGTGTCAGTAACAGTCTTGTTATCATTATCATCAAATATGATGTACATAATTGTATGTGCCATATTTGCATACAGCTGGCAGCACAATAAGTTGTTAATACTTGTATCACCACAACCCCATGTATAATGCATTGTGGTATGGGGTCATACAGCTATGTCACTGAGCAATGGGACGTTTTCAGCTCCATTGTAATTTTATGGTACCGTCATTCGTGCCTCATTGTTGACTGAATGTCATTGTGTGGCACATAACTAGATATGGTTAGATACGGTTTTTTAAATAAAGAGACCAAGGTCTTGGAAACCTGTGAGAATACGAGATTAGTTTTTAAATTGAAGAGAAAAGAATTTAGAACAGTCCACATTTCTGTTGATTTATTGGCAGGCGGTCTGGTTTGAAGTGAAGGGTTATTAGCCATGCTACGCTCATTCCCTCTGGGGAATAATTTGGGAACGTGTAGTTCAACATCCATGCTATTGAGAACTCAGCTGTTGGTCACCATTGGGAAACAATTAGGAAGACCTTTCACACGCCCATTTCCTTAGTGGAAGGTAGGGAAGGATTTCCTGTGTGTTACATTTCCATTTTAATTGCTATCAGTTATGTGAGGTGGTCCTGATGTTTGTTTTTACTGTCTGCCCATATTTTATAATACATTTATTTCACATTCCACTTAACTTTATGTACAGCTCATTGTGATATAAGCACTTTTTTCTTGCTCTTAACTTATCTTTTGGTGGTACAGGCATAGAATCCAGGGCTTTCACAGTGAGCTACAAGTCCTATGTATTTTTTATTTTGAGATATTTCTTGCTGAATTGCCTAGGCTACTCTCAAACTTGTAGTCCTCCTGACTCAGCCTTCCAGAGTATTGGGATTTCAGGCATGCACCACTGTACCTACCCTTACAGTTTAATAGAATTCAGTGCCTTTTTATTTTAAATCTTTTACATTATTTGCATTTAAATTCATTTACTTGCTGTTATCTCCCAATCCAAGGTGATAAGTAATAAATAAATAATAAAATAAAATAATTTGCATCAGGGAAAAATATAAAGTAGAGTAAGATGTTGAAGTAAATAAGTGACTAGCTTTCTGGAAGTCCAAAGATGAGAAGGTATTTTATTTTATTTATTTTTAAATATTTTTTGGTAATAATAATTTTTTTAAAATTTTAAATAGAGAAAACACAGAAAAGAAAAACAAAACAAAAAACAAAAACCCAAAACAATAACAATATAGGCTTTCAAAACAAGATTATAGGAATTTAACAGTGACTGTTATATTGCATGTTATCTTCAAGAGTTACTTACATTACCAGATACAGACATGCAAAATTGATCAAACCATGAGTATTAACTGTTCTTTTCCATGAAATAATAGAATTAGTAGCATAATCATCTTAGCTATCTTATGTGTGTATATATACAGATTTATATCTTTTTCCTTTTCCCTTCCTTCTTTTCTCCTTTTCCCTATCCCAGTTGTTTTTTACCTTTGAGCAGTTTCTTACCCTTTTATAATATCTGTTGTACATTTTGGGTCTTATTTGCTCTTTTAGATACTTATTCTAGGGAGACAATACAGTATTTACACATGTGAGTCTTATTTATTTCACTTACGAGTGAGCAAGGCATTTTATATGTATATATTAGGATTTCTGGCTTTTTTCCCATGATGAATTATGTTGGAGCCTATACATCTTCATATAAAAGAGTCTTGTCGTGTGCTTGACTATTTTCTCAAGAGATTCCCAGAATTGGAATTAACCAAAGGACAGTATTGTTTTACGGTTTCATTCAAAGAAGGCTGGGATAATTTAAATTTCATCAGTAATGTTTTAAGAGTATACACTGGTACCTTGGTTCACAAACATTTTCAGCTAGATGTGGTGGCACACACCTGTGATCCCAGCATTCTGTGATTGCTGTGAATTCAAGGCCAACCTGAACTGCATAATGAAACCCTGTCTCAAAAAGAGAAAACCTAAGTCTTGGAAAGTCTTTCTGAAGTAGTTGTATTATCCTTTTCTTTTCTTTTCTCTCTTTTTTTTTTTTTTTTTTTGTATTATCCTTTTCTTAGAAACAAGATTATCAAAAGCGACCAAGGTTGAGGGTCCCATTTAAAGCTCTACAACTAGCCCAAGGCAGAGCTGGCACTTGTCAGGGATCTGACTGTAGACCAGTTCTCATAGATGGGCAGTCTACATGTCTTTGCTTAAACCTGAAGTTGACTTTATGGTAATTTTCTCTTTGTGTTCAGATATATAATCCTGAAATGGAGGAGTAGAGGAGAGATAATTCTGTATGTCTGAAATATAAGTCATTGTGTTAAATCTAATGTGTAGCTTTGTTATGTAAAGCAGCTATGTTAAAAATATTTATCAGTAATTATGTGAAATTAATTATGCATATCTTAAAGATCTTTTTGCTCTTCTAATAATGGTTCTTCAAATTCTTCACTGTCCTCTCCTCTTATTAAAATAGTTTTGATTGTCACTGAACCTAGAAGCAGAACAGGAATCTTGAGCTCTGAAGATTGCTTTCTGTGCATTTCAGGCCCACTACGCAACCCAGGCAAGACGGTCTCGGAGCGTTACTAGGAAAAGAAAGCGAGAAGGCTCTGTTCCACCCACTTCTGTAGCCCGGAGTCGGAGTTGCTCTCGAACTCCACGTGATGTTTCTGGTCTTCGAGACGTGAAGGTTAGTCTCTGCAATATGTAATACAAGAAAAGGAGTGTATTTACACCAGAGCTTAGAGCAGGCACCGACAGTTGGATGTCTCTGGCAGTTACCTAGGTGAACCACTCTCGTTTTGGAGAATGGACAAAAATATGTTCTCATAAAGTACTAGCAGTCAGAAGGTAGGTCCACCTGTTTAGTGGAGTGAAAGTACTGGCAAATGGCCCCTCAACACGTGAAGACCTCAGTTCTGGAGAGCCCAGGAGGAGCCAGCTTAGAGGGGATTCCTCCAGTCATGTGATCTTGCTTGAGTTCTTGTCATTATGGAGACCACATCCCCACACACCCGTCCTTCCACTTGATAGCTTGGTCACTGTCTAATCTTTTGTTGTGGTTTTTGACATACACTGGATGTCCACAGTCTCTGTCTAAAGATCTTTTTGATAAACACAGAAGTTTTTTGTTTCTGCATTTTGGAAATTAAGGTGTAGGAGAAAGTCCGTATATAAAAGTCTACTTTATAGACACTTTTGAGTTTTTCATTTCTCTAGGCCATTTACATCTGGAAATCAGGGCTTTAATATTGGCATTGTCAATCATATATGAGTAATATATTTTCATGGGCCTGAGTTTCAGTGTAAGTTTGTGTAAGGAGTTAAAACAAATATACTCTAATCTTGGAAGTCTAAAATGTTTTAGTTCTTTTAGGTTTAAAATTTGTCCTGCTGGGCATGGTAGTGCATGCCTGTAATCCCAGCATTCTGGAGGCTGAGGCAGGAGAATTGCTGCAAAGTTGAGACCAGCCTGGACTACATAGTGAGTTCAAGGCCAGCCTAAACTATATATATAGAGCGAGACCCTATCTCCACTTTAAAAAAACCAAAACAAAAAACTCTTGTCCTAAATTGATTTTCTTTGAATTTTAAACAAAAATATCCATTGAGTTCCTGCAGATGCTGTGTTGTGTCTAAGGAAAAAAAGTGACTGGGACTTGGGTCTCATGCAGAACAGACCTAGTCCTACAAGGCATAAAGTGATTTTCTTAACTTTATTTTTTCCCCTTCTATAGATGGTGAAGAAAGCCAAGACTATGATGAAGAATGCTCAGAAGAAGATGAATCGCTTAGGGAAGAAAGGGGAGGCAGATAGACACGTGTTTGATATGAAACCCAAGCACTTACTCTCTGGAAAGAGGAAAGCTGGTAAAAAGGACAGAAGATAGTGACCTTTTTAGTACATGGTATGACTAGACTGACTGCTTCGTTTGGTATGGTTTCATAAAACTGGAATAACTTTTAACTGAAAAAACAATGGAAATAGCTAAAGGGATTATTGCTGAAAATGATGATTAACCTTATAGAGGTGTGCATTATATAAATATTTTGACTAGATAGTATTTCTGCATTTTATAGAGTTGATTGAGATTTCCAACTGAAAGGTTTATTGGGGTTTTTGATGGAGAAAGAACTTTACTTTGCAAAAGGTAGCTTTGGTTTATCAAACATGAATGGCCGTTTCCTAATGCAGAAAACATCTTCACTTTATGGTGCATGCAGAAGGCTACCAGCTCTTACCTACAGCCCTTGGAGAAAACCTATTTAAGAGTCTGTCAGGACCCTGTGCTTAAAATACTCTCTAAATTATTTTCTAATCCTTTTGTACAATATATCATTGTAATCTATCTTCAACTATTTTATCTAAAATAAATCTCCAGAGGAAAATAGTTTTGATATACTGGAGTTTTTTTTATTGTTTTTTTTTGTTTGTTTGTTTGTTTTGGCTTGTTTTTAGTTACAGATCAGTATTTATTTGACCAAGTGAGAAAGAACAAGATTTACTTTTGAAGCAAAAGTACTTTTGGGAAATAAAGTGCCTAAAGTACTGCAGCAGTTAAATGTGACAACTCCAGTTTTAGTGGACCATGCCTAAAAATTACATGTTCTGTAAAACACAAGAATACCCCAACACTGCTATTAAGGGTACTTTTTGGGGAGCCTCTTTTCAAGTATTTTTAGTGGATAATGTGAGAATTTTGTAAGCTCAGAACCCTCAAGCATGATAAAATACAACAAGTGAATATAATGAAATATTAAATGTTTGAAATACTGCTTCTTGATTACAGCACAATTTTTAGCACTCATTTGTAGTGAAAAACAGAAATGTTCCACTTATTAAGTCATTTGCCAAGTTTACATGCTCAGAATACACCTGTGTGTTGTGTCATTTATGGCTTTTATAATATAATTCAAAGATATTTTTATATATAGATGTGTTTACAATATTATTTATAGGGTACATAAAGATACATCTGCTGAGAAAGGTTACATTAAGAGATTAAAAAAAAAATTCCAGTAATACCAAGTAGAAAGAAGTACTAGGAATTAATCACTCCACTTAGAAAATATTTATGTTGTTTAGAAATAGATCTAACTCTTGAAACTTGAGTTTGTTTATTCAGGACATTGTAGTTAATTTCAGCCTTTAGCATAGCAGCTTCTACCCTCATGACAGAGTGAGATTCCTGAGTGGTTCCTGAGTGAGATTCCTGAGAGTGATTCCTAATAAGTCAAGAGTGGGCACCAGCGACTTCTATATTTTGAATTCTGTTTTTTACTTATTTGTTGTGTTTGAAGGTGGATGTCCAGACATAGAGATGGTGCACTGTTGTAAACCTGCAAACGCTAGTAGCTAAAACTGGCTTAGCAAAAGTTGTGTACATGTTTGTTTTCCCTGTTGGGGCCAGACCTTCTAGGCTGGTGTGATGGTGCATGCCTCCAATTCCAGCTCTGGAGGCTGAGGCAGGAGGATCCCTGCAATTTTGAGGTCAGCCTGGGCTACATAGTGAATTCAATGCCAATCTGAACTATGTAAAGAGACCCTATCTCAAACAAAGAATTAAGACCTTTAAAAAATTAAGGATAAGGAGTTTCAAAAACAACTGCATGTTTTAGAGAATTTAGAGTCATTGCACATTTCCAAGGAAGAACACTTGCTCCGAAAAGAGCAGAGAAAGACTGTAAGGTTTTTTTATTTTTGTTTTTTTGTTGTTCTTTTTTTGTTTTCCTTTTTTTTGCAAGCTGATCTCTGGCACACATACCCTGAAACAGTACGATAAAACCAATCCAGCAAATCATAGTGAAGGCAGATAATTTTATTTTTCCAGGGTTAACCACCTTATGTAAATGTCAAGTTTTTAACAACAAAATCCAAAGAAACAATGCAGTATGGGCTGTTAAGAAAAACAGTACATTGGCAGAAACTGTCCCTAATGGCAGACTTAGTAAATTAAGGCTTTCAACAGTGCTAAGTTTACTCAGAATGCTAAAGAAGGACATGGACAACATCAGGAAGTCAGTGTACAACTAGCAAACCAAAAAGATACACTGCATTTGGGAAGTATAACTGAAATGAAAATTTTACTGGAGAGATTCAAAAGCATAAGAATGAAATCAGTGAACTCGTAAACAACTGAAGTAAGTCTAAAGAACAGGAAAAAAATTGAGTTAAAGTAGAGCCAAAGAGATCTGCAGATGAACAGATCAAGCAGAGTGTTAGCGCCTAAACAGAAGGAAGGTAAATAAGTGGATAGAAGACTTACTGAAAAATAATGGTTGACACCGCTAATTCCCCAAATCAGATGCAAGATGTGAAGCTCCATGAGGAACCCAGAGGCCTACATGAAGACAGAGAAGGACTAAACAAGTGACTCATCACAAAAGATCCTAAATGAGATTTTAGATTTCTTATCAGAAATTTTGGAGTCCAGGGAAAGCGGCTAAATGATAGAGCACTTGCCTAGCATGTGAGGCTCTGGATTTCATAACCAACACCTGCAGAGATGGGAGAGTGGGTGGATGGAACCTTGGGAGTCCAGAGGGCAATAGGTTGACATGTACTGAAAGGAAAAAAGTAAACTGAGAATTCTCTGTCTGGTAAACGGTCCATCAAAAATGAAGGAGAAATTAAAATAAGATATTTTCAGATTAAAAAAAAAAGTTTGCTAGACCTATCCTATAAGGAAGGCTAATGGAAAGCATACAGGTTGAAATGAAAAGGCAGTGGACAATAAAAACAGCTGAACAAATAAGATCTCATAAAGGTAATGCATGAACAATTATAAAAGCTAGTTTATAATTTTAGCGCAACTACTTTTAATTTTTTGCATACTTTAAAACAAACAGCCTGTGAGTATTTTGGGAGAAACAAAAAGGAAATGAGAATGAACCTATTAAAGAGTTTTGGTATGCTATTGAAATTAAGCTGTTATAAAATTAGGGTATTATAACTAGAATGTTAGATGAAATCTGGTAGTCACCAAAAAATAAATATATAGATAAACCCTTCAGGGATTTATTTATCCCTTCAGGGTTTAGTTATCCACACAAGGAATTACAGGAGTCAAAATTTTGCTAGGAAAAAAAATCAGTTAAAAGAAGACAGTAATATAGGACATACACAAAAATACCAAGGGGGCAAATCCTTCTTTATCAGTAATTACTTTAAATGCAAAGGGATTAACATTTCCTGTCAAGACAGATTGAAAGAATGATTTTAAAAAATTACAAACATGATCCAGCTGTATTCTGTCTACAAGAGGATCCAGAGAGATAGATAGTTAAAAGGGAAGGGTGTCTATGCTAATAACAAACAGTTTTAAGATACAAGGATATTATGTAATAAGAAACAGACTTTAGAGATGTGCAGCAAAAGCTGATAAACTGGGTCTACAGTTTTAAGTTAAAGGTAGAACAAGCTTAAGTAAGGAAACGGAAGATTTGAACCATACAGCAAGTCAGCTGGGTCACAGATGCAGAACATTCAGCCCACAACAAACACACATTCTCAAGTGCTAATGGGGCATAGCTCATAGATAGACCTGATTAGGAGGTAACTGAGACGAAGTAATAAGGGTGGGCCCTGATACAACAGCATCAATGTCCCTGTAAGAATCACCAAGGAGTGCTCTTCATATGTGGACAAAGAAGTTAACTAAGCGCAGATGAAAATGGTGGTTACCTGTAAGCTAGGCACTGACCATGCTGTCCTTTTAATCTTGATTTGCAGACTTAAGAACTGTGAGAAAATGAATTTTGGTGTAGACATCCCAGAATGGTACTTCGTTACAGGGCAACCTGAGTGAAAATGGAAGGGCTCAGAGGAAAATTGTAGCAGGAAGTCTTCTACCAAAAAAAGAAAGATCAGATCAGCGGTGTTACAATTCAAGGAAATAGTAAAGAACAGTATAAACTCAGAGGTACCAAGAATAAAGAAATAATAAAGACTAGATTAGCGGGTAAAAAACAGCATATCAGTTTTTTTTTTTATTTTAGAAGTACTTTTGCTATACTGAGGAAAACACTCAAATTACCAAAATTAGAAGCAAAAGTAGGAATATACCTATGTCTTCAAGAGTTGTACCTATTCTTTCTCCCATCAGAATTACTGTTTTAATATTTATTTGTTTTATTTTAGAGGATAAAACTAAACAGAACAGAGTAGATCAGAAGAAAACAATGTGACACAGATTTCAAAGCAAGATAATAGGATATCTACCATGGCTACTGTAATGTCTTTTGCTTTCTTCCAAATAGTGGTCCATATCTTCACACACAGTTTATATAAAACCAAATAATATTAAACTGATCAGAACAGAGTGATAAAGGCATTATAGGCCTTTAAAACCAGACAATAGGAAAATCAACAATGGCTGTCATAATGTCTCTTGTTCTCGTTCAAATTAGCTGTCCATGTTTTAATATTTAGATCTTTGATCCATTTTGATTTTACTTTAGTGCATGGTGATATACATGCATCTAGTTTTAGTTTTCAGCGTGTGGAATGCCAGTTTTTCCAGCATCATTTGTTAAAGAGGTTTTTTTCTTTCTTCCAGTAAATGTGTTTAGCTGTTTGTCAAAGATAAAATCACTGAGTGTGTTTAAAGTTGTTTCTGCTGCTTTTAATCTGTTTCACTGATCCTCAGGTCTGTTTTCTGCCAATATAGTGCTGCTGTTATCACAGTAGCTCTATAGTAAATTTCAAGTCAGGCATTGTGACGCCCTCTCCTTTGCCTTTGTTGCCCAGAATTGTTTCTGATATTCTAGGTCTTTTCTAGAACTGAATTTTAGGAATGATTTCTCTAATTCTATGAGGTCAATTCTATAAGGTCTGCAAATAGTATTTTGATTAGGATTGCATGAAATCTGAGACATAGGTGTAGGCAGACTTCATAAACCAAACCACAGCTTCATGAGAAATGCTACAAAGAATCAACTGGGATCTTAATTTATTAAAAAGCTTTTGCACAGCAAAATAAATCACTAACAGTGAAAAGACAACCCAAAAAGTGGGAAAAATCTTAGCCAGTTATTCTTCAGCCAAAAGACTAATACCTACAACATAAAAAATTGAAAAAAATCAGACCTCTCCCAAATTCAAAGATCCAGTCTAAAAATGAGCATCTGAATTGAATACTTCTCAGAAAAAGCACTAAATACATGAAAAAATGTAGAAAGAAAAAGAGGCAATGTGTTCTACCTCTTATAGCCACATCACCTTAACCCTCTTAGTTTTTTGTTGCTAAGACAAAATACCCAACATCCAAAGTTAAAGGAGGAAAGATTTAGGTTACAGTTGATAGAGGTTTCAGTCCCTAGTAGTCTGGGTCCAAGGCAGGGTGGCTTAGCAGAGGGGCATCCCAGGGGAAAAACAGTTCATGGTGGCAGAAGACAGCACAAAAACAAGGGAAAAAGGGAGACAATCCTCTTTCTGTCCCCTGTATTATCCAGTCTACTGGGATTGGGGCAGTGCCAATCCAATCGGACTGATCCAGCAATCCCCTACCCTTAGTTCTAGCGCCCTTAACCATAGCATTGCACCATGAGTCAGTTGCACACTCCAGATTGAGCTGAGTCTGAAAAAGCCCCACCCATGTCTGTGTGAGACTGTCAGTAGGAGCCAACTGGTAGTTTTCAACATTGTGAAAACTCCTGCCAGGTGGCTATTATGGTTGATACATTGTGTCAATTTGAGAAGTTGCTAAATTTAACTGAGAGACTCAGCAGGGAGTCAGGATCCTTACTTTGTAAATATCCTCATCCAGTGCAAGAGGAGAGCACAGAGATTTAATTATTTAATGGCCCTGGAGAGGGGTGGGGTTGGCCTGTGTACAATATAAAGGAGAAAAAAAGGCTTGTTTTCCACCTTTTTGCTCTGGCTGCTTTTGCTTGCTGTTGCCTTGAAATATTGCCCCAGTTCCCTGACATCCTGCCTTAGAGCCAGCTGATTATACACAGAAACCTCTACAAATAGCTAAATAAACATTTCTTTCCTTCATTTTGAGCGTTAGATATTTTGTCCCAATAGCTGGAGAAAAGTAACCAAGAAAGTGGCTGTCACTATCCTCAAATGACTGGGATGGATCCAGACTAGGAGAAATTGTAGGAATGGTAACTTCCCTTGAGGAGCCGACAGACCAGTTGAATCTCAGTGTGGTTCAGGGGCCTTGCAGCAGTGTGTACAACTTGCTGGCTTCTAGCTTTGTTCTTACTCTACATACCTGATGTTCATGGCAGGTACTTGCCCCAGTTTCAGGCTTTTAGCCCAGCAGGAAGTGACAATATGAACTTGTTACACTAAAAAAGCCTGCAGAGTGCTGCTTTAGCAGCTGTAGGAGACATGAGACACTGGATAACCCAATTTCATGGGGTTCCAGTGTTTGCGTTTAAAAGTGAGTGGCGATATGAAGAGCTTCAAGGAGCTACACATGTAACCACTGGAGCATTGGGGTCACGCACCATGTTTCTGGAATAGCTGCATAACAGGAGAGGCAGCTTAGATGGGGAGTGCACAGAGGCAGGGTTTGCTTAAGAAAGGCATGCCACCTAGACTAGAGTCTAGTGGAGATGATGAGTATGTGAATGAGTGGGTGGATGGATATGTACATACACACATACATATACACATGCATACTCACATATACACATAGATGAATTGCCTTTTTTACTTCTCTGTGAAACCATTACTCTTTCAAACTATTACATTGTTGTGCTTTGTGGGTATGTTCCTTGATTTGAAGAAATGATCAGCTGTCCAAGTCCATGGACAGTATCTGCTGTTCTGGCTGCTGTCTAACATTCTAAGTACCTGAATCTTCATGAATAAGAAAAGTCCAGTCCAGGGCTAGAGATTAAGTTCAGTGGCACAGCCTGGCAAGCATGGCAAGCATGAAGTCCTGAGTTTGATTCCCGGTGCCAAAAAAAAGCATGCCTGTGATCTCAGTACTCAAGAGGCTAAGGTAGGAAGATATTTGTAACTTCAAGGCCAGCCTGGCCTACATAGTTCAAGCCAGCCTTAATTATATAGCGATGCTGTCTCAAACCACCACCACCACCACAACAGCAGCAACATCCACTTGCAGGTTCAAAGCTATTAACATCTATCTCACTTGCTATACATGCTCAGATTCATTTCATGAGGAAACCTGCCTGGAGCCATTGGCAGTCTCTGTACTGTTGGCAGAAGGAACAGTTCTTACTAGCATCAGTTAAGAAAGGACTTGAGAGGATGCCAGGGTTCCGCTATCTCCACACTGCTGCAGCTCCCCACATTCTCTCATTTCACAGACCTTGGCAGAATTGTTAAGGGAGCACATGGGGATACCTGCTGTGGTTTCCACCTTCTGATTCTGGCGGGAAGTTCTTCAGATGCACATTGATACATTCTACTCTAAAGCACCCCTCACATTTCCATAAGGCTGTGCTCTGTGCAGGCACTGCTTTATTAGGCCACATTTCTATTGCTTTTCCTGCTGAACTTTTAAAACTTGGATTCCACAAAAACTCAAACATGAGGCTGACTACTACTCTTCAATTATTCCGTCACTCTAGAAAAACAGCACCCAGTTCTGCCCCCTGAGCTGCTTTATTCTTACTTATTTTTCTTTCTTTTTTTATTTAAAAAAAATCAACAAGCAAACAAAACATAAAACAATGACAAAAGCAAAGCAACAAATAATAGCAATATAGGATTTTAAAACAAGATGACAGGAATTTAACAGTGGTTGTTATTTTGCATATTGTTACATTCAAAATAGTTGCTCAGGTTACTATATACAGGAATAAGACAAAACATTAGATTTCAAAAACAAGACCAAAAGAAATCCTCCATAGTTGCTATAATGCATACTGTTATCTTCCAAATAGATGCTTAGAATGCCAGCTTTAGACTTGCAAAGTCAATCAAACAATACAAGCATTATTATTATTATTTTTACTTCAGTTGATATCATCTCAGGCTGAGTTTCTCTGAATCAGTCAATTGCTTGGAGTGGCGGGTAAAGGGACCGCATTCCTCTTATTGTCTCCCAGCCTTTGCACTGGCTGGCTCATGGGAAAGCATGCTTTGGA
Source organism: Dolichotis patagonum (assembly GCA_004027295.1). Taxonomy (NCBI): domain Eukaryota; kingdom Metazoa; phylum Chordata; class Mammalia; order Rodentia; family Caviidae; genus Dolichotis; species Dolichotis patagonum. Next base: position 66,341 of record PVJX010004620.1, read on the forward strand.
TTCTTTTTTTATTTTTTATTTTAAAGAGGGTAAAATTAAATACAACAAAGCAACACAAGAAAGCAATGTAAGAGATATAAACTTCAAAGCAAGACAATCAGAGATCTTCACTATGTATCATATTGTCTCTTGTTTTCTTCCAAATAGTTGTCCATATCTTCACATACAGAGAATTCACACGAAACAACATAGTATAGAACTGATCTGAATAGGATAAGGAAGGAGTTTTAGGTCTTCAAGAACAGACAATAGGGAAGCCAACAATGGCTGTCATAGTGTCTCTCATTCTCTTCAGAATAGCTGTCCATACCTTCATGTATGTTGAACTTAAACAAAACAAAACAGGCTAAAATCATTCTGAACAAAGAATGATAGTATTGCTGGATTTCACATCATGATGCTACGGAATCAGCACTGGGTACTGTAATGTCTCTTTTTCTTCAGAGTAGTTCATCATGTGTTATATAATTGGTTCTCATAAACTGTAAGTTCTATGCATGCATGAGTCTCTACATGTATATCCTTCTGTATTTGAGGGAAAAACAAAACAAAGCAAGAAAAAACAAATTCCTAGAGAAACATGCAATGAAAAAGTCATATAACACCGCGATACAAGGTGATCTACAATGGTTACTATAATGTCTCACCAGTATATAACAATATTAATAAAAATAAAACATTGGAGACATTATAAGACTTTAAAAGCAGGTAATAATCAAACCAGAGTGGATATCCTAGTGAATCTTGTCATCTTCAGTGTAGTTGTCTATTATACTCTCAGACTTGATACTATCAATCATAACAGATTTGAATAAAATCAATCAATACAAAACAGTTTAACAAACCAGATTCAAATAAGATCAGTCATAATAAGACAATGTAAGTTATACAGGGCTTCAGATTGTTAATAGGAAATTAAGGATGATTACCATAATATGTCCTGCTATTTTGGAGATAGCTGTCTGTGCCCTCAAATCTAGTGCAAGTAGACAAACTGGAACAGAATATAATCCATCTAAACAGAATTGTGAGAATAATGTAGATTTTAAATCCTGATACACTACTAACAATATCCTCTGCCTTCTTTTTTTAGACAGTTCTTCCCCTTTCACTCCCATGGGGTACACTGCACATTTTGGGTCCCACTAATGCCTCAGTTTTTAGATTGGGGAAGCAACCTGCTGTTTACCCTAACTGGTTCTGAACCTTCTGACTCCTGGGCTTGATCTCGAGTTGTATTCCTTTACCTACAAAAGCCTCAAGGTTTTCCTTCATCATAGATGAGTAGTTCTCTACTGCACAAAAGTATCATGTCTTTTCAACCTATTTGCAGGTGCTGGTCTAGTTGCCCCTATTTCTCTCTGGTTCCCTGTCCCATAGAGCATTGTTTTCTCATATTTGACTTTCTATCCATAAACCCTCTTTCAGGTTAATTGTGTTTCCAATACAGAGCATCTCAAGGACCCTATCTCCTGATCTACTCTGCCTGTGTTTCATTTTGTTAGTGTATCAAGGCCATCTATGTTAGAGATTACAGCCAACCTTTTCTACCTCATTTCTGCTATGCTATTTTTCTGCCATTGGTTGTCTACTATTATCCTTCATTCCACTGTCTGCCCCATTCATTGAGGCCTCTCTGTCACTGTTCCTGAAATCCTGGTATTTTTTTTTTTCTCTCTCTCTAGAATGTCCTTCAGCATTTCTTGTAGGGTTGGATTGGTGGTCACAAATTACCCCAGTTCCTCTTTGTCAAGGAAGCATCTTGTTTCTCCATTAATTTCTAGTGACAGTTTTGCAGGGTACATCAATCTGGGCTGGAGGTTGTTTTTTTCAGGGCTTGGAATACTTCGCTCTAAGCTCCTCTTTTTTTTTTTTAATTTTATTTTAAAGAGGGTAAAATTAAACACAACAAAACAGAATAGAACGGGACATAAGAAAGCATAAATTTCAAAGCTAGACAACCAGAGATCTTCACTATCTGTCATATTGTCTCTTGTTTTCTTCCAAATGGTTGTCCATCTTTGCATATATAGGGAGATCATACTAAATAACATAGGCAATCTTTTCACAAGATGTGTAGTTCACTGGATCCCGCTTGCTGGGGGGGGCACAGGACAGGGGACAGGATGACATGAGATGTTTGATTCTCAGCCCACGCCGGCAAGATCACAGCCCCCCCCCCCCGCCCCCCGAGAGGGAAGGAGTTCCTTGTTCTCCCAGCGCCCGGAGTCAACTGCATGGTGCAGGTCCTGACGTGCCAGGGTCTCTCTCCTTTGGGCTACCAAAAGTCTGCCACACTCACAGCTGCCCCCTAGAGAGATCCAAGCTCCTCTCAATTTGATGGTCTGTGTCAAGAAGTCTGCCGTGATTTGGTGGGTTTTCCTTTATAGGTGATCTGTTTCTTTTCTCTGACAACTTTTAATATTCTGTTCTTATATCGAATTTCTGGGATCTTGATTATTATGTGTCTGGGTGTAGCTCTGTTTTTGTTGTAGGTGGCTGGAGTTCTGTATGCTTCATACATCTGAATATCATTTCCTTTTGTTATGCTTGGGAAATTTTCCTTAATTATTTCCATGAATAGCCTTTGTAATTCCTTTGTTTTGACTCTTGCTTCTTCATTCACATTTTTTATTCTTAGGTTCTAGATCCTGTTGTCATCATCTAGCCTTTGTATTGTTACTGCCTGTTTCTTTGTTATTTTTAAGAGATCTTTCCTTTCACGATCACACATTGCAAACCTGTCTTCAAGTTTTGATAGTCTATCCATAGTTTCTTTCAAGCAATTTTGCCAGCTTTCAATGGAGTTTTTAGTTTTCTGGTAATCTTTTTGAATTTGCTTCATGTATTCTAGGTTTTCTTTGTATTCTTCATCCAACATTTCTCTCCTTTTTTTGTGTTCCTACATTCTTTGTGTCTTCTTGAGAGGTGCTTAGTATTTCTTTTATTAATCTACTTATATCTTACTTAACTTGAATTAATATTTCAGTTTTGCGCTAGTCTACAAGGTCCCAAGGATATCTCTTTATGTCCGCTGATGCTGTGTTTGGTGTTGTATGTTTGCTGCCCTCAATCTCTTTTGTATTTACCTCTCCTGGATCAATATTCTCAGGGTTGGGGCTGGGGGCTTTTTCTTACTTCTTTCTCTTGTCATGTTTTTGGTTTCTTCCATACAAGTGTATGGAAGTTCCCAGCCCCTTTCCTTGTTGGTTATAGTTCCTCTGAAGCATGCTGGCTAGGGGTTTCTGCCCTCTCCAGTTTGCTGTTAGTCACTGAAGTGCAAGCAGGGGCAGTGTATGCTGGCCCCTCCTCTCCGGGCCAGTCAATATTCAGGGGCCTTCACTGCATTAGTGCATGCTGCACATAGGGAATTGGTTTGGGATAACTTATTGGGTCCTGGTCAGGGGTGTTACCCAGGGCAAGCATATCCCACCAATCTGCTCTGGGAGGGGAGCAACCAACTGAAGTCACTGCCTGACTCCAACATGTCATCCAGTTGGTCGTTCCTTTCCCATGGGAGAGTCTTATTCCTAGTACTCACTGTGGGTTAATGCCGGTCCTTCTCTGGCTCTGTTCTCTGTTGGGCTCCCTGACCTCCGACCTCAGCGCGGCTGTAGCACGGTTTTGCAGCGGCTCTGGGTGAGTCGCATGTGTGCGCATGCATGCTTGCACATGTTGCAGCTCAGGCCAGTCGCAGATTCGGGTGCTCAGGCCAGTCTCAGCAGCACAAATTCAGGCGGCTTGGCGAGAGCGCCGTAACCACTAGTCTTAGCTTCTCTAATGGTAGCCCTGGGACTTCGTGTTTGATCAGCTCTTTTCCCTTCAGTTTCTTCCTGCGTCGAGAGAATCCATCTCCCTCTGTCCAGACCTCTCCAGAATGTTTTATTCCGGCATCTGCACGGTCTCTCTCAGAGAGGCTCTGTATCCTGCTGCTTACTGGTCCGCCATCTTTAGCTCTTCCCTGCTTTGGGTTCTTAATTCTTCTCCCGGCCCACATGGCTGCTGCTGATTCCATGGGAAGGCATATTTTGGCTTCTTCATTCTCCCCCACTCAGTGTGTTCTTACTTATTTCAAGCAAAATGGGATCCTAGAAACTGGTGACAATGAGGGAAGATTTTGTTTTAATTGGAAAGACCTTTTTGACGTTGCTATGGTTTGGATCTTAAGTGACTCTCAAAAGTTCATATGTTCAGAGCTTGGTTCTCAGTGAAGGGACCTGGTTGTAGGTCCACCTCCCTTGGGGAGGCATGTCTTTTATACCACTCCCCTGGTTCATCCTCCCTCCCTCTCTCTCTCTTACCCTGTCTCTGTCTCTCCGGTTCTTCTTTTGCCTCTTCTTCTCCTCTTTCTTTTTCTCTGTCTCCCCCCTCCCCCTTTTGAAGTTTCTGCCTCATCATGGATCTACAAGTAACTGAGCAAAGTGACCAAGGAACGAAACCTCTAAAACCATGAGCCTAAATAAATTCTTCCTCCTTAAGTTGATTTATGTCAGGAATTTTTGTCACAGTACTAGAAATCTGACTACATGTGAATCTGGAATTTGGTACTGAATCCATGCAATTCATCTCCAGGTTTTGGCCAATCTGATATTCTTTAAAATCCCATTTTGAATGTACACTTTTAATTTGGAACTTTGATTACTTAATTAATTTTAAGTATTTAGCCTGGTGCAGTGGTACATGCCTGTGATCCCAGCTACTTGGGAGGCACAAAGATCTCACATTCAAAACCAGCCTAGGCAAACTTAGCAACACAGTCTCAAATAAGATGGAAAGGGCTGAAGATGTAGTTCAGTGACAAAGCAACCCTGGATTCAATCTCCAGTATGGCAAAAAGAACAAAAAAAATTTTTTTAAGCTATTCAGATATACCTGCAAATAAATACAAAATTTTTATGTTCCATATCTTCACTGAATGTTTCCACAAATGTAAAGTCTGATATTTAAATAAAATAGTGAATGAAAGTATAGCACATTGTTAATCAATTATTTATCTCACTTATTTACACTATAAGTGAAAATTTATGTATTCCTAAGGTACATGTAGACTGATTCATTAAAATTATTTTAAATTCTAAATCACATTTATAAATCATAGTTTAGTAAACCTGTACAATGACAACTGCATATTAACAAAGCTAGTGTCATTGAATGTAGTGTGTTACTCTGTCTGTGTATGTGTGTGTGCATGTGTGTGTGCATTTAAAGAAGCAATAGAGGTTATTTGAAAGTAGTTAGGATACTGATAGTGTAGTGATTCATTCTATCACACATTTTCCAGTTACTTTCTTACCATAAACTTTTAATTTATCCTTTCTTTTCTTTCCTTTTGCTTTTCCTTTTGTGTTTTTGTTGATTGAAAAAAAAAAAAACCACTGTGACTTAAATATCTTAACTTAGCCTATGACTCTTCCTTTGTGTCCTCTGAAATGAATGTATGCATGTGTGCCACGGAGTACTTCCAAGCTCTGTCCTCATCCAGGTAATTTCTATGTGACGTCACATCACACAAACACAATCATGTGATGCATGACGATATTAGTGCTGCAGTGCAGTGTAGGAAGGGATGGTTTATCCAGCAGATTATATTTGGCCAACTGTAAATTCACAAGAAAAAAATGAATCTTGACACATACTTTATATAGCACACAAAATTTGCATTAATTATTTTTTTTTTTAATTTTTGGTACCAGGGATCGAACTAACAACCTCACACTTGCCAGGCAGATGCATATGCCATTGAGCTAAATCCCTGGCCCTAATTTGCATGAATTATAAGTCTAAATATGAAAAGTAAATCAAAAGTTTTTAGAAGCAAACATAGACAACATCTTTATGGTTTTGGAGTTGGTAAAAAATTTAACAGTCTTCAGAGAAAACCTGCAAAAGCGGCCGGGGATTTAGCTCAGTGGCTTAAGCGCCTGCCTGGCAAGCATGAGGTCATGAGTTCGATCCCCGGTACCCAAAAAACAAAACAAAACAAAAAAAAAAAACCTGCAAAAGACAAAAGTAATAATTATTCTGAAGTTACAGAGCATCGTAGAAATCTCTCTCCATGAGTATGTATAGAACTTCCTTACTGGAGACAAATTCTATTGGACCTGGAAGAGCTAAGTTTCTGTCTTGGTGTTGTGATGTGAATGTATGTCTCCTCAAAATTCATACTGAAACTCAGTCCGTAGTTTGTTGTTATTAAGAGATGGGGCTGGGGGGATTGATGAAGTTATGAGGGCCTCATAATGAATGAAATTGGCACTCTTACAGGAAGACTCAGCAGCCCTATCCTAGTCTGTTTTTTGTCCTTTTGTGTTCATTCCATCTGGTGGATTTAGCAATAGGTGCCATACTGGAAGAAGAAACCAAAACCCTCATCAGGCACCAAATCTGCAGTGCCTTAACCTTGGATTTCCAGCCTTCATAACTGTGAGAAACTAATTTTTATTGATAATTACTCACCTTGTGATATTTGTTATAGCATCACAAACATATATGCTTGGTTTTATTCCTCACTGCTGAGTAATTCTAGATGAGAACTCCAAGCCTCGTTTCCTTCACCTGTAATACTTAGAAAAGCTCAGAGTGATCTTTAAATTGTCTTCCAGCTTTATATTGGCCTTTGTTAGATTCTGTGCTGGACAGTTACATTATTTATTTATCTTTACAATAACACTATAATGTAAATTTAATCCTCATTTTGCATATGATGAAACTGAGGATCAGAGATTACTTGTTACATTTTTTTTGCTTCCTCTTTTACTTCACTTTCCATTAACAGGGAAGATGTTTTACATTTTTTTCTTTGCTTGTTTGATGACTATCATACATGGATAACTATTAAGTCCCATACACTGGTAATTTTATGATATCATCCAACCAGGTCCTTTTACCTTTAGTTCCCACACACTGCTAATTTGATTTTATCATCCAACCGGGATGATAGCAATCATCTTTTACCTTTAGTTTCGATCGCTAAAAGTCTTTTGTCTTAATCTTTCTGATGGAGGGAATCCAGAGCACCCCACACTTCTTTTGAATGGACCTTTGTTATAGGTACTCTCTTTCATTTGCTTGTCTTCCCTTGTGTAAAAAGTCTACCTGAGCCAATCAGTGGTGACCAGGAGGGGTAGTGTGAAATTTGGGACATGGCCAAATTCTCCACAGGAGCTGTAGTTGGAGTGTCTGGCACTGAATCAGTGTGAAAACACTAGTGTGATCCCCTCACTAGTGTGATCACAACACTGTGAGTGTAAGACCTGGTTCTAACCTACCTGAGCCTTAATCATGGATTTCCCAACATACAGAGTACTAAGTGACAAATTCTTTTGTTTACTGATCACCCAATCTGAAGTATATTATTATAGCAGCCAGAACATACTAACTGTTTGTAAAAAGGAAAAGAAACACAGGTATGAGCTCAACACATAGTTTTATTTCAGAACAAATCTGAGAAGGACTACTATAGCACTAGAGACTAGACCAGCAACTCTCGTACAGGCTATGAGGGGAAAAGAGAGTTCAGTGAAACGGAGTTATGGCTCCCTGCCAAGAAGAAGGCTTGAGAGAGAGTAGCAAGTAATGGTTGCTCAAGGACAAGGCTTGGGAAGGTGCAGGGAGTGGTGGCTATTATCATAGCAGGGCTGATAGTGTTGTGAATCCCCAGATGCAGCTATATTTGGAGTGGGCAGTTTAGCGGGGTTTCTCTGATCATGATGGTGGTGGTTAGATTCCTTCACTGACATTTTTTTTGTTGTTTAAAATGAAAAGTTTGTTTGCTCAGTACACCATATAGGAAGCAAGCACTGTCATGACAAATACACAGAAATATGCAGATCAACATAACATGGTATGTAAATGAAGGGCAATCTCTTATGTTACGACAACATACTCTCAGGAAGAATCTTTTCTTCAGTTAATTATATGCTTTAATAAAGTAAAGGATAATGGGTTAAGTGGAAGTCAACTTGTGAATTTTTCTTTCTTTTTTTGGTACTGGGGATTGAACTCACAACCTCATGCTTCCCAGGCAGGCACTTGTTTCTCTGAGCTAAATCCCCAGCTCCATTTCTCTTAAAAATAAAATTCCAACTGTATTAACACATGCTTGTTAAATACTAGAACTAAAATTTTCAAATGAGCATAAAAGGAAATAGAGCAACTAGTTACCTTTGTTGCTGGAACAGTACAGAACAAAATACTTACTACAAACACATCAGGCAAAACTGTTAGACTGACTGATCTAGAATAGTATACTAAATTTTAGTCTCAGATTGTGCTAAATGCTCATAATATGGCACATTTTGGTCCATGATGTGGTTTAATTCCAAGACAGATCACAATTTATTACAGAAACATAGGTTACTTTTGCATTTTTAAATATATATATATGTATTTTTTAAAGCCAGGTATACTTTCACATACAAAGGCAGTTTTTCACAGGAGGCATTTACAGGAATTAGTCTGGGGTGTGCCGAGTAACATGAGGCTCTCCATGACAAAGTGCTGGGTCAAACTGAAGAAAAGAATATTTTAAGGTATCATCCAATTCCATGATAGCAGCCTGGTTTCCATAACAGTAACAGAATTGGGTGCACAGAATATGGTAACCACATCCCGATCATGCCACCAATTGTATCCCTCCTCTGCAAGCCAGTGGGCATGAGAAGCCAGTGTGAGACCATCATTGGCATGGTAAAACGTTTCGGAAATATCTTGCCCAAATGTGTGGCCAGTACCACGTGGTGAAATACCCCATCCGCCATGATCCTCTGGATCTGACCATAAGAGATCACACACTGGACCCTCATGTGGAGCTTCTTGTAAATGCTTATGCCGCTGAGCTAAATCCCCAGCCCCCCTGAGCTTCTTGTAAATGATCCAGGGTTCCTATGTGAGCCAGTGTATCTATGAATGGAGAGAAGCCACCAGGGAGGCAGAATATCTGTCCACCTACTAAAGCAGTAAGTGGAAGATAAAGAGATATGTAAAGTATTTGCACACACTGGCATTTCTATATTTTCTTAGACATTCATCATAAAAGCCATGTACGTGGGTAATTTGTCAGCTTTCATAATTTCTTCTCAGTATGGTAATGCACTCTGGATAACGCATCTTTAATGCTACAAGAAGAGTCACAGTCCCCCAGAATAATAATCTCTGTCTACATAGTTGCCCATGAATAGATAGTTTGTATCTGGTGATTTTCCACCAATTCTAAAGAGTTCCATACGGTTACGGAATTGACCATGTACATCTCCACAGACGACTACGGAACAACAAAACTCTTGCATATTTGATTCTTTTGTTAAAATTTCCTTAGGCTTTTCGCACAGAATCCGCCCTTGGTTCTTGTTCAGCTGCCGGACTCACTGGTCCAGCGGCCTCGGGGAGACCCCCCCTACCCATCCTGCCAGCCGAGCCTGCAGAGTCTCACTAGCAAGATGGAATAATTGTATTTTCATTTTTTTATTTACTATTTTTTAAGGATAAATGCCTTGTAACCTTTGCAGGTATAGTCTTTTGTTGCTCCAGGACAAATAACCACAAAATCAGTGCCTTGAATAACACTTGTATTTTTATCTCATACGTCTGAAGGTCAGAAGTCCAGGTGGATGGGAATGGGCCCTCTGCTTTGCGCATCACAAGGTCAAAGTTACGGCTTCAGCCTGGTTGAACCCGTACGTGGAGGCTCAGCTATGGAAATAACTGTCCTGAATTCATTCTAGTTGTTGGCAGCATTTGCTTTCTCGAAGTAATAGAACTGAGGTCCTCGTTTTCTTGCTGGCTTTTAGCTAGGGGCCTATTAATTCCTTAGGGCTACCTACATTGCTTTTTGTTTGCCTCTTCCATCAGCAACCAGCAAGAGTGTGTCAAATCTTGGTCAGGATTCCAATTTGATTTCTATGGCTGTCATCTGGACGTCACTCGTCCACTTTTGTTTTTTGAGACAAGATCTCTCTGTGTAGTTCATGCTGGCTTTGAACTCACTAAGTAGCCCAGAATGGCCTTAAAATTGTGCCTCAGTCTCCCAAGTGCTGGCATTACTGGCGTGTGCCACTATGCCCAGTGCTCATTTACTTTTAAGAGCTCATTCAATTATCTGGCCTCCTTGGAAAACAAATCTTCAGTTAGTCAATTGTAGCTAGGCATAGTGGCACACATGCATAATTCCAGCCCTCGAGTGAGTTTAAGCCCTGCGTAAACTACACAGTGAGACTCTGTATCAAAAAAAAAAAAAAAAGTCAGTTTTGTCATATAAGATAATCATGAAAGTATCTCATACATTTATAGCTTCCAGAGATATTTGGGGTTATTTAAGAATTATGCCTGGCATAAAGATGACCAATGAGTTTGTTTTTCAGTATTGTTGCTGCCATTAATAGTTCCTAAGTTTATTTATCCTCTTTTCTTCTGCCTTTCTTTTGTTCTTCATTTATCTGTTTATTCTTTCAACAAAGCTTTTGTATACTGTATGTCAAGCATTGTGGATAATGAACAAATACAAGAAATAATAGGCACTGCACTCAACAAAAGACTAAAAACACAATGTGATATAATATTAAGAGAAATTCCTAATTTAGAGACATGAATAAAATACATCTTAGTTTGAGAAGATGAGATGGCTTAATTTTAGGAAGTCATAGGGTATGGGTGACTCTAGGGCAGTGAGTGAAACTTTTAGAGGCCAAGTGCTCAAACTGCAGCCCAAAAGCCATTTATTTATGGCAAAGTACCAATATTGCAATTAAACCTGAATACTGAGGTTTTAGTTTAAAATAAACAGCTCAACTTGTGACATCATCACAGGAGAGGTCTGTGCGTGCCCGCTGTGGCACATGTACCCTAGGCTCACCACCATGGGTCTAGGTAAACCCTTGGTTACTGGAGTAAGACGTGAATGAAGCCAAGCAAAAATGTCATTCACTCTGGGATTTAGGAAGGATGTAGTCCTGAAATGGACAAGGGACATAAACACTTCTGAATATACTTTATTTGTAACATGTAAGGCAATGTAAATTACAGTGGACAATTCTTATATAGCAGGTATGATTGAAAAATATGCTGCATTTTTTTGAGACAGGGTGACAAAAAGGAGTCCAAATTGTTCTTGAAGTCACTATGCAGCTCAGCATATCCTTCAATTCTTGCAGAGTCTCCTGCCTCAGTCTCTAGAATGCTGTGATTACACACATTTATCAACATACTTGCTTTAAATTTTAAAGTTATTACAGATTAAAGATACATTGCCATGAATTCCCTCAAAATACTCTTCCATGCTTCCAACACACTTATTTTATCATTCTAGCCATTTTATGAAACAGTTCTGGGAATCCTCTTTTGAGAGCATCTTTAGTTGCACTGTTGTGTCTGTCTCCAAGTCTTGAATGAATTCACATTTGCCTTTCACAGTTGTTTTCATCTTGGGGAAGAGCCAGAAATCGCACAGTGCCAGGCCTGGTGAATAAGGTGGATGACTGTAGTGCTTTTACAAACCTGACTTTCTATTGGATGCTACTCAGCACATTCATTATGTTTTTGATAACACCTCCTAAAGACATGAAAGAGGACTTCCAGAACTGCTTCAGCAAGTGGTAAAAATAATGGGTTAAGTGCAGTGAAAATGAGGGGAAATCTTTTGAGAGAGATGAATGGTAATGTCTTTTATTGTAATCAGTTTTTTAATTTAAACATTCACCATGTATTTTGATCATATCACATATGCACAGTGCCATTCTCTCCTCTTGGAACAGCACTTTGCTTGGCAGTATTTTCTCTCTCTGCTCAAACAATATGATTTTTAAGTAAACTGCAACTATCCCATTGATGATAATGTTGGTTGAACACAGGGCCCCTATATCTTTCCCCGTGGATTTTTAAAATTGAAGCAATGGGAAAGTGTTGAGTGTCATATAACAGAAGAGCCAGCTCAGATGAAGAGTGGACAATAACAAGATGTTTCTTAAAGAAAAGTCTACACACTTGACTGCTGTCCAGGATGAAGATGGAAGAATGTATGTATGTGCAGGTAGATGATTAGACAGACAGACAGACAGACAGAGATGGAGTTAACACATCTTAGTACTTTTAATTCTTTTCTCCTCCCCTCCATCCTCCACCCCCATCTCTATAATATAATGATTACATTAGTTTTACTGGGTACATGTACATACCATGTCCCAAATTCTTTCTCAGAATTTGACTACAAGCCCCAGTCTATGCATTGGTAAGGCTACCAAGCAGAGAATTTGTCTCTACCAACATGTGAGCTTCTAGTTTTCACTGTGACCTCAAACAATTTTTCTGCTACCCATTGAGCAGATCCAATTAATAGTAATAAAAGGGCATTTTTATGTTCCTTCTGCTTTATAATACTAGGTAGGGGAAATCTAATCCTGTAACATTCAATGCTATTACCATCAGGTGAAAGAGGCCCAAGCACTTCATATGAAGCATGTTCAAATATGCCAACGATCTTATGAACTTCTACCTCATTCCATCAACCCTTGCTTTCCGAACTGTGACCTTATTAGGACTTTATCAATAGCTTTTGGTTTCATAATACTAGGTAGGGGAAGTTCTCAGCCAGATACAGTATCCATTCCCATAAACATTATAGTATAGGTAGGTGTGATGGCGCACACCTGTAATACTAGCTTCTTGAGAGACCCAGACAGGAAGAGTCCAAGTTCAAGGTCAGCCCATGTAATTTAGTGGGACTCTGATTCAAAATAAATAGAAAGAGTTGAAATGTAACTCAGCACTGCCTGGCTTCAATCCTCAGTATTGGAAAAAATAAAAAAGGACAAAAGAGGGTTGGGAGTTTAGCTCAGCAGCACAAGCGGCTGCTTGGCAAGTGCAAAGTCATGAGTTCAATGCATGGTAAAAAAAAAAAAAAAAGGACAAAAGAAAAAGCAGTAGTGAAGGGTAATGTCCTTCTCATTCCAAAGGTCCAGTTTCACTTAAATGAACGGATAATAGATGAACAGGAGAAAAGTCAGTTTAGTCTTGTGCATAGGTACAAGAGCTTCATAGAATTATATGAAAAACTTCTGTTTCTGGAACTTACAAGGATCTTTGGACCCCTCTCAGAAGATAAGGTCTTAATAACAGAAAACTAAATGTATGTTTATAGAAGATTCTGTGAAAAATCTCGCATTTCATAAGGGCTATGCTGGTTATCTTTCAACCTGTTCCTCTGGGTTTTTTTTTGTCTTTGTTGTTTTTATTAAAGCGAGTACCACTCTGTGATAAGTACTGCACTGATTTGACTATTACAGATTTGACTATTACAGATTTGTGGTATACATAAAGGTCAGGCTAAATGTGTCTTTTTTTATTTCCCCAAAATTATCAGCTGTACTCTTACACTTATTTTCCATATAAAATCTGAACAATCTCATCAAAAATGAATACTATTACAAATATGCTTAAATTTTAACTGAGATTTCACTAGATTAAGAAATGATTTTTTCAAACTGGGCCTGGTGAAAGAAGCCTGTAATTCCAAAACTCTGGAAGTAAAAAGGCAGTAGGATCTCAAGTTGGTGCCCAGCCTGGCAACTTAGCAACTTACCAAAACCCTGTCTCAAAATTTTAAAAAATGTCAAAAGGGTTGGGGTTGTCATGCATGTCAAAGACCTTGGGGTTTAATCTCTGCAACACAAATAAAAAATTATTTCACAAGTGTATACTTCGCTCTACTGAGCCGTTATATCTGGGCATGTTTGAATTTTCTAGTTCTCAGAGTGAGTAATAAAAGTAGTCAAGTGATGTTGCAAGAATCCAGGATGACTAGGGAATGTGAACCAAACAAGGTCTCCATGGCAGCCAGGGGGCTGAAACCGACATTTCAGAACTTCCAGCTAATTAAAATTGTTAAATTAAAACAACAGCAACAGGAAAAAATATAAGCTTGTCAAAGAGAACTAGAGCTGGATGGTAGTTAAACGACAAAAAACTGATTGTATTCAGGACTATTGCAACAGAGGAACAGAAATCTCATTATACACCTGGGACCAACTCTGAACATGCTGTGGGCAGGTAAGGATTTATAGCCAAACAGCACAGTAGGGATTAGTGGATGGAAAATTACGAAGAAGGAATTTCTGGAATGAAGACAATTCTGATTAGGTGGTCAAGATTATCAGGATTCGTCCTTGAGACAAGTCAGGGTGATTAGACCTCACCAGGGGAATGTGAGGCAGGAGGAACCTGATTAGATCCACATTGGAATCAGGGATACTGAGCCAACTTAGCGGCATTCTTGCCAAAACTGGATTTTACAAGAGAATGCGCAATAGCCTGGAAGGTTCAGGACTCTGATCAGACACCTGGGCTGAGCAGAGAATCTTTGTCAAGGTGAGCACCTCAGGATCATCTCCATAATACAACAGGCAATAGAGCACAAGAAGACTGGGGCATTCTTCTCCTGAGAAGTCCACATTTTCCCCCTTTACCTCTCTGTCAGGGGGGAGGGAATGAGAAAAACCTTGTAAATAGACAAAATGTATCATATTGATGTTTTTTGTTTGAGTGATGTTATATCTAGTTGTATCTAGATGTCTCCCAAGACTTCATCCAGTGATGAGTAGGGCTAGAGCGTGTGATGCAGAGGACTAAAAATGTGATTGTGGGACCAGGGATTTAGCTCAGTGGCATAAGCACCTGCCTGTAAAGTGCAAGGTCATGAGTTCGATCTCCGGTACCAAAAACAAAACAAAACAAAAACATGGTGGAATTCATTCATGGCACAATGCTAGGATTAAGGGTGCCCAACCCTGAATGTGAGTGGATAGAATATAAAGGACAGAAAGGGACTGTTGTTGTTGCTTTCTTCTTGCTACTTCACTGCTAGCTGACTTCTGCTTGCCCTGCTTTACCATGGACTGTTTCTCCTCTGTGGTTTACCTCTGCCATGCCAACCTGCCTTGGAGTCAGCTGAACTTCCCAGGCAACTGTGCACTCTCATGTGTGGATGAGACAGCATTTCCCAAAATGTGATCTTTATAAAATGACACCAAAGTAACCTTGATCTTCTGTGTGTGTGTGTGTGTGTGTGTGTGTGTACATGTGTGTGAGTTTTTGAAGACTGAACCCAGGGACTCATGCATAGTATGCCAGCACTTTAACTCTAAGCTCTGTCTCCAGCCCCAGCATTGAAACTAAATATCAGATATTTCTGGTGGCCAAATCAGACTTAGAATCAGTGAATATATCATTACATAATGAACTCTTTTTATTTTTATTTTTTGGTAGTGGGGATCACACACGACCTCACGCTTGAAGTTTTGATAGTTTATCTTTAGTTTCTTTCAAGCAGTTTTGCCAGCTTTCAATGGAGTTTTTAATTTCCTGGTGATCTCTTTGAATCTGTTTCATGTATTCTAGATTTTTTTATATTCTTCTTCAAAGGTTTCCCTCCTTTTTCTGTGCTCCTCCATTCTTCCATCTTGAGAGGTGCTTAGCATTTCTTTTATTAATCTTATATCTTGCTTTACTTGTATTAGTATTTCTGTTTTAAATTTTTACTTATTTATTTATTTTGTACCAGGGATCAAACTCATGACCACGGGCTTGCAAGGCAGACACTTATGCCACTGAGCTAAATCCCCAGCTGTAAATCTTTTTTTTTTTTTTTTTTTTTTTGTACTGGGGATTGAACTTACAACCTAAATCCCTGGCTAAGCCCCATTTTAAAAATCTGATCTGTCAATTCCTGTGGCCACTGTTGTTCTGATATGTGAAGGTGTTGGAGTGGCAGAATTGCCCTGGAGGTTGAGAGGCTAGTTTGATGGGTGAATTTATAAGTTTAGGAGCATGGCGTATGAACAGGCTGGAAAGGTTGAAAAATAAAACACACCATTGCTTTCCAGAAACAGGGTTGAATTTAATCAAATATGAAGAAAGATGATTTTTTTCCAAGAATGGTGATCATCTGGAAAAGGAAAGGAAAATAAATGGCTAACCACAGGCCTTTGGGGTATTTTTTGAGTAAGTGAAAATACTATGTTACTCTGTGAAGAAAACTACTTTTTTTTTTTTAAAGGGTAGCAACACAGTATTCCAAGGAAAAAAGGAAAAGAACAACAACAACAAAAACCTAAGAAATTATTACTTGACAAATTACATACTGACTTCTTGGAAATAGCTGTTCAAATTACAAAGTTAACAGTTCTGCTCCACGATCTGACAAAAACAACAATCTGGTCATCCATCTTACACACTCAAACATACATGCAATTATATCAAAAGGGTAAAATTAAACACAACAAAACAGAGCAAAGCGGATCACAAGAAAGCAATGTAAGAGACAAAAATTTCAAAACTAGACAATCGGAGATATTCACTCTATCATATTGACTCTTGTTTGAAGAAAACTACTTCTAAAATTTATACTTTAGACTTATCTAATTGATCCTTCCATGATTATATTAATATGCATTGTGACTGACTTTTGTGTATTTTGTAGAAATACGTAACAAATTGGTAAAAATAAGAATTCTTGGGAGACAGCTAGTGCGGTTCTTGCAAGCCCGAGTAGAGCAATTAAGTATTCCTAAACAGACTCGACCCTGCCCTGTAGGGACAAATCCAGTCCCTACTGGCTCCTCTTGATTTCTGCTGGCACAACTGTTCCCAGGCAGATGTGGGTATCTGCTTCTGGGGAATTCCCAGCTCAGAGTTGCTTGGTGGGTGACTGAACAAGAGTCAGTAAAATGCCCTGGAGAAAAAGAACACATGGGAAAATTCCTCTTACATCATTCTTGAAAATTGAATATCATAAATACAGACGCAGACCTTTTTGGTGAAAGCTTCATTATCTACCAATAGTAGATTGGAAGATGAGAAAAGCAGGGCTGCCCTGTGTGTCCAGGGCTAGGGATATGAGGGGGTGGGTGAGGTGCCTCTGGTGGTCACCTGCTGGGACTCCTCCTGAGAAGGCACAACCTGATCACTCAGCCTCTGATGCTAAGGCTCCTTCTGCCTGGTTTAGCTGTCCAGGTGTGTCTCAAAGACCGGGTCCCAAGGGGATATATGACCCACAAAGGTCTTGAGATCCATCTGACAGCAGGCAGAGGTGAGTGCAAGTATATGGTATGAAATCAGAAGTGGTACTGGGGAAGTAATGGACAAATTTGGAAGTGCTGGACTTAGGACATGTCGCTCCAAAGTATGACAGTAGGAGGTTGGAAGGTGCCACCCCCAAATTGTCACTTTGGGTTTCTAATGGAGGAGATCTGGTGAACAGCAAATACAGGGAGAGGGTTTCACTCAGTTTGCCTTATGTTACTAAAGGCAGACCGTCAAAAGGAGTACAGTGCTCATGAATTTACTCCGCTGAGAAGTCAGTAAAATGCCCTGGAAATTTCCAACCAGGAAGATCATGATGCTCTGTAAGTCTTGGGAAAAAACTTACTCAGTCTTCAGCCTTGAAGAGGAAAGAGAGAGATTAGGTACATTTAGGCCCAATTAATGTTTTATTGCCAATTTTACATAATGTTTCTTAAATGGTTAACATATCAATGTATAGAATTATGACCCAAAGGTTAAAGTACATATTGCTCAGTTATGTAACCTCCAAAATTAGTGGTTTTCAAAGTCAACTAAAAGCAAGTGAAACTAGAGGAGTCATTTAGGTTTTCCCCTGCTTCCAGCATTGCACTCCATGTGGTCTTTACAAAAGAGCATTATTTGCGTGATATGGACATCTGTGCCAGTTAAGCTTCTCACTTAGTAGCTCCTCAATTTTCAGAGACAAGCTTTACTCAGCTTTGAAGAAGAGCCAAGTGATCACAATTTACCCAAGAAATACACAGATGGTTTGAGAGAATGAATGGCATATATCCTCTAAACTTTGGAGAAAGAAAAGATAAAGAGATGGGATTTTCCTTCCCATTTCTTCTGTGATGGGAAGACCTCTATTCATGGATCTAGCAAGGTGTGACTGAAAATGTGAGCACATTTTGAGTCAAAACAGTCTAAATGACCATAGCTAATATAAATGTTATCCATTAAAAGGGCTATTTTTGTTCTAGTTGTAATTTGAAGAAGTGCAAAAAATTTCAGTCCTGAGACATGAATTGTAAGACAAAAATTTTATCAATATAGCCTTAGTTTTAGGCTAAATCTTATTTAATTTAGCTCCTCTTCTCTTTAGACTATACTCTTCTGCCTTTAAATCACTTTTCAAAGGAAGCAAAGTACAGGGAAATAAAACCCAAACTAGAAACACATGGTTTTCTAATCCAAATCAAAACCAAGCAAAACACAAAAACAGCCCTTTAATATTCTCCCAGGATGAGCTGACTGTCATTTATAGCTACAGTGGGACACTGGTCATGCATGTCCCAGACTCTCGAGGTCTAGTCTCAGGGCAGTGTTCCCTTGAATCATGGGTTCATCTGAATTAACTCACCAGGAAAAGTAAGTTTAGCATCGATCTCTCGCCTTCTGCATTAAACAAGATGCTGCTGAAGGCTCACTGGAGCAGCCCTGCAAAGGTAAATGCCACTTATTATGGGCATAGAGTCCATACAACAGTATGTGAGCTTGTTGTCTTCAGTCTACCTCATCAGAAAAGTTCATGATTGTGCCACCTGTGTAGACTAAGGGACATATAGTACCTTAAATTCCCATTCAGAACTTTTAGCTAATTAAAACTTGTAGACAGGCATGAGGTGGGTCAGAAGTATGGTCAACCAATAAGTTTGATTGTTTAGGTAAAATTGACCAAATCAGGGACAAATGGGGAAGCAAGTTAAGGGAGCATTCTTTATGGATCAGTGACTCTTCCTATAGAGGATTGGGATGGTGATTCCTGGTTTCTTAAGGTGATCCAGATTTAATCCCTAAGGATTATACTTAAGGGTGTGGTTGCATTTGTTTTGCTTTCTGTCCCAAAATATGGCCCACAGCAAAAAAGTGTGTGTCTCCTCCAAGGTCACCAGACATCTGGTCCTCTGTGTGGTCTCCTTCCAGGGGCTAGCCCTGTCTGACTGCCTGTAATATTTCTAACAAGTTCAGCTGCCTATAACACAGGGACCTCACCAGGAGGTAATCCCCACCTGGAAAGCAACACTACGTGTGGGTTATTGCCAGCATGAGGATAGCCACACCCAAAACTTTCTCAAGGAGTCAGTGCCATTTCTGGACTGACTTGCTGAGAAAGGTTGGAGAGATCCAGGCCTCACCAGGAAGTGATCCCAGCTGGGAAACCATATCATTTTCGTTGTGTTGTTGAGTTGGGTTTTATTCTGTTTTGTTTTGTTTTGTTTTGTTTTGTTTTGTTTTGTTTTGTTTTTGGTACGGGGATGGAACTCATGACCATGCGCTTGCAAGGCAGGCACTTATGCCGCTGAGCTAAATCCCCAGCCCCCTCTTCTGTTTTCTGTGATTATGTTAAATCTGATGGCTGGAGCAGATATTTGAAAGATAACAAGACAGTATTGTGGTAGCCATTTTGGATTCACTAGTGGCTTGAAGTCCTTTATTGCATTCACTGTTTTGGCTTTATTGTTTCTATTCTGTTCTTGTTCAGTTTGTACTATAAAGCATCTACAGCTATTTTGAAGACATCAAAAAGCATTATGTTAACTATTGTTGATTTCATAAGATTTTGAAGTCCTGTATCATTTATACTGGTTTATTTTTGATTGGTTTTATTCTGTTTTATTTTCCTGGGTTTTATCCTTTTTAAAACAAACAAACAAACAAAGGAATTACAGCTTATCCTCATCTACTGTATTCACTGAATCTGGCACTGTACAAATTCTGATTCTTCCTCAAAGTCAAAATGACTCTGAAAGTTAATAAATGTTTTGAATTGACACAGGGCATGGAGAAACCCACAGCAGTGAAATTGAGGATACTCATGAGAGAGGACTGTCAGAACTGCTTCAGAAAGAGGCTAAAATGATGTGTGTTTGAAGTATGGGAAAGTTTTGAGGGGTTTCATGGCAATATGTCTTGTACTCCAACCTGAGCGTCATCATTCTGTTCTGTATGCGCCGTTGCTATTATCCTACATTCCAACCTTTGTTCCTCCTAAAATTCCAGATGCCTGGTCAGACTCCCTATCCTGTGCAGCTGCAACCTCTGTACTCTATAGATTTCCAGCAATTGGCCCACTGCCAGGCTTTAAAGTTGTAGCCTTTGTACTCTATAAGATACTCGTAAATTAACCACGAGTTGTAAAGTTTCCTGTTATCGGCTCATCACCAATTATAATTTCCTGTAAATCCAGCTGCCTCTGTTAAGGTTTTTCCTAAGAACCTAATAAGAGAACAACAGAGCCCCTACACCCTTACCCCTCCCCACTCATACATTGAGGTTTTTTCCTTTATAAAACCCTTACCAATGTAACCTAATTGCACAGACTGCAAACTCCATCACGTCTGTGTCGCTGGTGCCAGCTAAAAATAAAAAATAAAAAATAAAGTGCTTATTCCTTTTTCTTTTTGGATGTCGTCTCATTTTTGGGTTACCACATGTCTTTTATCTATTATTTAAAAAAATTAAACATTCAACTTATTTTTTAATGATATCTGTACCACAGAAGAATTTTCTGCTATAATTTACATTGCCCTAGATGTTATAAATAAATCATATGCAAAAGTGTTTATGTTGCTCCTCCCTCCCAGGGCTACATTCTTCCCACCACTCAGTACATTTGACATACTTCAATGGCTTCACCTATTTCTTACTTCAGAAGACAAGAAGTTACCCTAGAAAATATTGCAAGGGCCCATGATGTTGAAATTTATTTCATAATAATATCAAATGTTATCTTTTTAACTCATATATTCCCATGAGTGTACAGCGAAATTTTCTAGAACCGTGTAATGAAATCTCTCAGAAGATGAATGGAATGTGTGCTTGTGTATTATTATGTTATCTCTTTTGTGAAGTTGTGTGTTCAACTGTGACTGTGGCTCACAAACGTGGTCTGCGGATCCCAGAGCTTTTCAGTATCACCTTTTTACTACTCTGTGTAACAAAATGGTAAGTAAGCACAAAGCCCTTCTACAAACTGGATTACTGTAGTCATATGCAAGAAAAGCACTTGTGAGAAAGTTGGAGTCTAAGCTGAACTACAGACAGCTGCTTATTCCATGCAATATCAGTTTTTCTCATGAGGATTATGAACAGGTATGGCAAGTTCATTCACACCTGGGTATTTGGCAGATATTTTCTTGAAAACAAATTTAAGTATGATTTATCCTTAGAAAAATCACATAGAATTGGTTGCGACTAACAAAATTTTACTTTACATGCAAAATCTCAAATTAAAACAGCTTGCCTCTGCCACCAATTCTAAAGGATTGAAGGTGATATTAATAAATGTGATTGTTTGACAGAGAATAATGGAATGATTTAACATTTGTAAGATCTATATAACTCAGTTAAATCAACATTTTTGCAATGATTGATGAATGATACCACAAAGTCACACATAATAAAATACGCATTTAAATTACAATCAGAATTAATGAATTTTTACAACAGAAAATGTTCATTAAAATTTCAAACAACAAATATTCTTTTTTTTTTTTTTTTGGTACTAGAGATTGAACTCATGACCTTGCACTTGCCAGGTAGGTGCTTATGCCCTGAGCTAAACCCCCAGTCCCCAAATATTCTTTTAAAAAATAACATGTGTGGTTTGATACAGTACCAAAACAGAATAACCATAATCATCTATAAAGGCTATTACAGTACAGCTTAATTTTTCAGTTACATGTTTATGTTACGCCAGGCTTTTTCATCTTGTTTCAGCCATGCAACACACACAGCTGTCTTCTGTGAAGTCAGACACTAGTGAGATTTGTAAAAATGTGCAGCAAAAAGTGATTTCTTAATTTTTTGAAAAATATGTTGTAAATTCACTTTTTAGACGTGACCTGTTACAATCTCTACACTACTACCTATGTAACCATCTACATGCTTCTTAAACTCTCATAGCTTCATTATCCTAAAGTGTAAAACAGTCATATATTATTTAACAAAGTCTTCATTTATTCCTCAATAAAAGTTGCTGAGCACATGCTTCAGTATCTTGTTCTTTTTCTTATTTTATTTTTATTTCTTCTTACTTTACTAAAATACTTATCCTACTGCAAAACAAATCCCATTTTTATGTGTACCATTGAGTGATTTACATCAATAGTAAGTTCTATGATCCTCTCCACCCATCTCTAATTATGTTTCCTTGATTCCTAGAGGGATGAAGTGCCCCAGGATCAGCTACTCTGTAGAGTTACTTTGGAATCATTGAGACTAGATTCACGGGGTGGGGGGGTAGGACAAATTGTACATTAGAGAGGTAAGTAATAAGATTCTTTGTACTTCCATTGCTTCAAGTCAAGTCTGACTTAGGGTTTTTATGAAATCACAAAACAAAACCACATCCAAAGCCCATGCTGGACAGTAGCAGCCTTAACTTGACTTTCTGCTAGGACACTTGTTCTACCTATAGAACATTTTGTATATACTACAAAATGAAAACCCTAAAACTGAGTGATTTGAAGTACCAAGACAGGGACAAGGTACATTGGACACTCCACTCAAGATGTTTATCACCTGGACCCCCTGGACATAGTGGGCATGATGATGGCCTTTTAGAGGCCAAGGAACTGTTAATGTTATACATATTTGTTCTTGTCTTGATTGTGAACTGTATATGTGGGAAAATGTATAAAGTACACCTGTCCATCTTAATAGGTAATTACCAAGTACATACACTGGTAATTGATCTATATGATGAACATGTGTTTATTTTCTTCATATTTTTGCAGCCTGCGGATTTCTAATAATGTAAACTAGTTCTGCTTAATCTTGAAAAATTTTTTTTTGGTATCTGGATTCTTTTACTCAATATTGTATTTGAAATACGAGTACATGAAAGTTCTGTTTGCCCCTGTCATTATCAAGTCTTGGTATCATCTATTTTATCAATTATGTTGCAATTTTTGGCAACTTATTTTGACTTTTGCATTTAACTATTGAATAGTGTGCTGAATTTCTTTCTTTACAATTATTGCTATTGAGATATCTTTTTGGTGACATGATTATTGAAGATTTTGCCTTTTTTACTGAATTTTTAAACATTGATTTGTCTGAGTTATTATATATTTTATATAAAAGTCTTTGGTTGGAAGCTTTTCTCTACTTATCTCTTCCTAAAAATTTATTGTCCAACTTGTTTATTGCTTTAGTTACAATTTTTCAAATCATTAAAAATAACATTTCCTGGGGAGCCAATGCCCGGCGAGGGAGTCAGGGCCATGTAAGGTGAGTGCCAGCCTGCTGGTGCTGGCCTGGGGAGAGTTTGAGACCATCGCTCCCAGTGGTTGAGTGCACACCCAGCTCCCTAGGACACTGGACTGGGCTTGGGAGGTTTCGCAGGCCTGAGTGGACCATGCCCAGTGGCCTTCTTTCAGTCCCAGGGCCTGGGGCTGTGCAAGGGGAGTTTCACCCCACCGGCACTGGCCCGGGGAGAGTTTGAGACCATCGCTCCCAGTGGTTAAGTGCAAGTCCAGCTCCCTGGAACAGTGGACTAGGCCCTGGAGGTTTCACAGTTCTGAGTGGACCATACCCAGAGACTTTCATTCAGTCAGGAGTGGAGGGAACATGAGGTGATTTCCAACATGCCCGGGGGAAGCTTTGGAACATCCCTCAAAGCATGGAAATATAGGAAAATGTCAAGATAAGAGACCAAAATGCAATCTCAAACCT
Organism: Dolichotis patagonum; assembly: GCA_004027295.1. Taxonomy (NCBI): domain Eukaryota; kingdom Metazoa; phylum Chordata; class Mammalia; order Rodentia; family Caviidae; genus Dolichotis; species Dolichotis patagonum. The sequence goes on from PVJX010004620.1 coordinate 90,071, forward strand.
CCAGCTCATCTCAAGAAAGCCTAGGAGACATGGACATACAAGAAAATATAAGTCATACACCTGAAATGCCTGAAATGATATCAACTGAAATAAAGAAGCAACTCAGGGAAACTATACAGAAACTCAAATCAGAAATAATCTCCCAGGTAAGAGAAGAAATGATAAAAGTAGTCAAAGAAATACTGAATGCATCTAAAGAAGACACAGTTGGGCTGGGGATTTAGCTCAGTGGCTTAAGCGCCTGGGCTGGCAAGCGTAAGGTTGTGAGTTCGATCCCCGGCACAAAAAAAAAAAAAAGAAAAAAGACACAGTTAAAATATTAGAGGAACAAAGCAAACAGATAGAATCCCTGAATGAACAGTGTAAGAAACAAATAGAATACATGAAGCAGATTCAAAGAGATATACAGGAAATCAAAAATTCTATTGAAAATTGCCAAAACTGCCTCAACAAAAGTGAAAATAGAATTTCAGACCTTGAAGATAAGATTGCAACTAGTGAACAGGAAAGGAAAGATCTTTTAGAAATAACAAGGAATCAGGGGAAGACAAGATGGCGGACTGGTAGGTAGCAGGAGAGAGACCCTCTCTGAGAGAGACAGCTCAAATGCCAGAATAAAACACCCTGGAGAGCCCCAAACAGATAAAGATGTACTCTCACAACCCAGGAAAAAACTAAAGTGCAAAAAACCGCTCGAATATGAGGTCCTGGGACTACCATTAGAGAAGCTAAGATCAGCGAGCACGGCGCCCTCCTCGAACCTCCTGAATTCCTGCCCGACCTGAACAAGCGATCCGCACCGAAGCAATTGGCTTGAGCCGCCGGAGCGCAGAGCTGAACAGCTCTGCATGCAGCTTGCCCGGACCAGCACTGCACTCGACCCACCCAGAGGCACTGTGAATTCCTACCACAGCCGAGCTGAAGTCAGAGGTTGGGGAGCCCTGCAGTTCGCGGGGACTGGCATCAACACGAGGTGAGTAATGGGAATAAGACCCTCCCACGGGAAAGGGGAAATCGACTGGACGACATGTTGGATTTGGGCAGGACAGCCCTAACTCCATAAGGAAGTGGCTTCAGCTGGTTGCTCCCCTCGCCGAGCGGATTGGTGGAATCTGCTTGGACTAGGCTGCACCCCTGGCAGGGACCCAGTGAGTCGCTACAATATTACTTCCCTGAGATCAGTGCACACTGATGCAGTGAAGGCCTGCAAAGGTTGACTGGCCTGGAAGGGAGGAGCTAGCGCACACTGCCCGTGGGTGAACTCTAATCTCTGATAACCTATAGAAGAGAGCTAAAGCTCCTAGCCTGTGCCCTCTAGAGGAGCCTTAACCAACAAGAAAAGGGTCTGGGCATTACACTGTACACTTGTGTGGAAGGAACCAAAAACATGACAAAAGGGAGAAATAAGAAACAACTCCCAGACCCCAACCCTTGATCCAGGAGAGGTAAATACAAAAGAGATTGAGGGCAGCAAAAATGCAACATCAAACACAGCATTAACAGACATAAAGAGATATCTTCAGGACCTCGTAAGCGGGACCAAAACTGAAATGTTAATTCAAATTAAACAAGAGATAAGTAGATTAATAAAAGAAGGGCTGGGCACCTCTCAAGAAGACACAGACAGAAGAATGGAGGAACAAAAATGGAGAGAAAAATTTAGTGAAGAATTCAGAAAAAACCTAGAATTCATGAAGCAGATTCAAAGAGATTATCAGGAAACTAAAGACTCCATAGAAAGCTGGCAAAACTGCTTAAAAGAAACCAAAGATAGACTATCAAAAATTGAACACAGGCTTGCAATGTGGGGTCATGAAAGGGAAGATCTCTTAAAAATAACAAGGGAGCAGGCAGTAAAGATACAAAGACTGGAAGATGACAAGAGGATCTATAATTTAAGAATAAAGTATGTGAATGAAGAAGCAGGAATTAAACCAGAGGAATTACAAAGGCTATTCACAGAAATTATTCAGGAAAATTTCCCAAGCATAGAAAAAAGAAATGCTATGCAGAGGTATGAAGCATACAGAACTCCAGCCACCTACAACCCAAACAGAGCTACACCCAGACACATAATAATCAAGATCCCAGAAATTCAACATAAGAACAGAATATTAAAAGCCATCAGAGAAAAGAAACAGATCACCTATGAAGGAAAACCCATCAAAATCACAGCAGACTTCTTAACACAGACCATCAGGTCAAGAAGAGCTTGGAGTAAAGTAATTCAAGCGCTGAAGGAGAACAATCTCCAGCCCAGATTTTGTATCCTGCAAAACTCTCTCTAGAAATTAATGAGAAGAAAGATGCTTCCATGACAAAGAGGAACTAGGAGAATTTGTGACCACCAGTCCAACCCTACAAAAAAATACTGAAGGACACTCTAGGGAGAGAGAACAAGAATACGAGCATTTCAGGAACAGTGGCAGAGAGGCCTCAGTGAACGAGGCAGACATTGGAGTGGAAGAGAAAAATAGACTATCAATGGCAGAAAAATAGAATAGCAGAAATGAGGCAGAGAAGATTGGCTATAATCTCTAGTATAGAGAGCCTCGAAATACTAACAGAGAGAAACACAGGCAGAGTAGATCAGGAGATAGGGTCCATTGAGCTGCTCTATATAGGGAGGCAGTGGGACCCAAAACAAGCAGTGCAACCCATGGGAGTGAAAGGGGAGGAATTGTCTAAAAAAGGGAGGCAGAGGATACTGTTAATGGGGTAACAAGATTTAAAATTTACATTATTCTCACCACTCTGCTTGGATGGATTACATGCTGTTCCAGTTTGTCTACTTACACTAGACTTGAGGACATGGTCAGCTATCCCAAAAATAAGAGGACATATTATGGTAATCA